>PVKM010015387.1:0-27944 GCA_004027735.1 Carollia perspicillata | reverse complement strand
ACCAATCCTTTATATGCAATATTCAAGAGAGTTAATCTAAGAAAAAGAAGATGATAAAAAATACGAATAATGAAATGACAATAAACTCACAGTATTAACAACTGAACCTATGAAGCAAAACCAAACGAAACACAGAACAAATAAGCAACTAGAAGAGGAACAAATTTAATGAAGTGGAGATCATCTAGAGGGTCAAGAGTGGGGTGGGGCGAAGGGAAAATGGGGGAGAAGAAGCGTCAATGGTGGGTACAAAATAGTGGGAATTTAAAATAGTATAAGAAATGGAGAAGTCATAGAATTTATTTGGATGACCCATAGACATGAACTTCATCCAAAAATTCTAGAGCAGGGAGGTTGCAGGGTGGAGGAGGAAAAGGGGAGAAAAAAATGGGACAGTTGGAACAGAATAATCAATAAAACATACTTCAACAAGTGAGCTTCTGAAAAATGTGGAAACACGCCTCAACCACAACTCTTAAATCAAAATCTGCATTTTAACAAAACTGCCCTTTCTGTTAGCTGAATGAAACCTAAAGAAGTTCCTTTCACTTTCAACTCACCATGCCTTTTGTAGCTGAGAATTATACACAGCTGATCCTGAGATACAAGTACAACACTCAACAATCCACATGCCTGTGTCTGTTCCTTCCTTTTAAAGTTTATTTCCTGAAAAGTAATGTCTTTGCATTGGATTTGTAGACATGTGTTATCCTCACTTGTCAGTGTTTCAAAATACATTAGAGAGTGTTAGAGGGTCAAAGTGGCCTTACTGAATGATTCAGGATATCTCCTAGGTCAAAACCACTTCTAATTCTTGACATATTAGATGACACTGAGAACTGTGCTGGTGTCTCCTTGATAAATTTGCCTCTTTTTTCCCCAGCAATCTTTGACCTTCAAGGACGTGTCAATAGATTTCTCTCAGGAGGAATGGGAATGCCTGGACCCATCTCAGAGAAAACTCTACTCAGATGTGATGTTGGAGAATTACAGCAACCTGGTCTCCCTGGGTGAGGCTGACTTCCTTCACATTTCCTGCTCCACCCACAGGATTTTCTGTATGTAGCATCTTTGGTAGACTTGACTCTGTGTGGCAGACTTTCAGGTTCATGATCACAAGGGAGAACTTGGAGGTTATCTCCTGTAGAAAATAAAGGCTTTGAGAACTATGGTCCTTAAGAAACCATTGAAAAATGTATGTATTTTTTGAACCATTAAGGTGCTATCAGGAAACAGGAGGAACTCCTAGAATATTTTTATTTTCCTCCAGTGTTCTTACCTGAGCGTAACATGGTTTGGAGATGAGGAATCTTTAAAAACTAATAATATTTATTTTGCACACAGGTCTTGATGTTTCTAAGCCAGTCCTGGTGACATTTTTGGAGCAAATGAAGGAAACCTGGGATTTTCCCAGAAAAAAGTCAATATCCACCCCTGCAGGTAGGTGAGAATGTAGATGAAGATGTCACAACTGAGGAACACAAAAATCTCAGAAGAAGGCAGACCTTCAAGTGGATTTGGGAAGTTGTGCTTCATTAAAAAGGATTTTGAAAGGCACAGGCTTATTTCTGTTGCTTTCATAGATGGACAGGTCACCTCCAACAGTATTTCATGCTCCTACATGATTTCAGAATTCTGTTTTGACTCCAGTAACTTCTGCTATCCTACTAACAGTTTTGGCTAAAGCTCTTGCTCTCTAAAATATATGTGTGTGTGTGTGTGTGTGTGTGTGTGTGTACAAACTTTGTAAAAAGTGTACAGTACATACAGTTAAGCTATTTTTGGAGTGTGTGCGGCACCTTACTCTGGCTCCTCTTGCATTGATTTGAGGACTTGGAAAATCTGTGCATGCTGCTGAGAATTTGTACATTACACCTTTTTGCCTTTTTTTAAGTTTTTGTGTGTGTGTATGCCAAGAATGGAGCACATGAAGGAAAGGTTGAGATCCTGGAATTTGTTGCAGAAACCCCAGGGAATATGTGCTATGTTTTTTGACTTATACTTTTTAACCCTCTAGGGGTTACAGAAAAGTGTCTACAAAGTTTAGACTCGGTGATTTTTTTGTACCACAATACACCTCCCCAATATAAGACAATCTGCTTTTCTGTTTGACTTCAAAATGTCCCTGTCCTCATGCAATTGTACCACAGTTTCTTGATCCATTCATTTTCTGAAGGGCACTTAGATTGCTTCCAGCATTTGGCCATTGTAAATTGTGCTGCTATGAATAGTGGGATGCATGGGTTCCTTAGAATACGTGTGTCGGGGTTCTTAGGGTAGAAGGAGCTCCTAAACTTTGGGACAAAATTGAAGAATCTGTAGAGCAGTATGATAATTAAATAAGCCATCCAGTGAAAAACATATTCAATATGATCTCACCTATAAGGGGAAACTAATCAAGAAAATGAACAAGCAAGCAAAATATAACCAGAAACATGGAAATAAAGGACAAACTGATGGTAACCAGAGGGGACAGGGGAGAGGATAATGGGGGCAAATAGGGCAAGGGTTTTCAGTAACATGTATACAGGACAAATGGAAAAAACTGAGGGGGAATAGGGTGAATGTGGGGAAGTAGGGATGGCTCTGTTGCATAAGTGATAGAGGAAAATTGAGACAACACTACTTGAACAACAATTTTAAAAACTGTGGAAAAAACATGTCCTTTTATTTGCCTGGGCTACCAAGTGAGAAGTACAGAGCATGCAGAGGCTAGATTCAGCTTTTTGAGAGACTTAGGAGAGTCTGTATCATGAGGCAAGAGGAGCCATTTGTATGGAAAAGCCACTGCATATGACTTGGGTGATTTCTCAATTACAGTGGGGAAAAGCCTCAAGGAATAACTAGGACAGGGCTATAGCATTATCCACCTTCTAGGTCTATTGTGGGTAGGGCTCAGCAGGGAAGAATGGCGTCAGATGACTTCCGTGTGGGAAAATGGCCCCTCTCCTGTCCAAACCCTGAATCCAGACAGATGAGTCCCTCCCTAGCACTTTTCAATATGCTGTCCCAAGGCTTGAGGTCACAGTTTGTGAGTCCCTGTTAGTCTGTGTCAGGCCCTTTCAGAGAAAGAGTTAGACTCCAGCATCTCTTAGTCTCAGTTATTATCACTGCTGGTTTTCCAGGGTGATTCCTTTATTATCATAAATTCTCCAAACTTTGTTAATTGACTTCTTAGCATTTATTTACTTCTTAGCAGTGTAAATGATAGTTTTAAAATTAGTACTTAAGACATTGTGGGACTCCATTCAAATATGAATCTGCCATATGGCAATTGTCATTTAATTTAAGTGCACATTTGTCTGTTTTTTTCCTTATACTGTTCATATCATATCTTGTTTCTTTCTGTGCTCATTCAATGGTCAATGGATGTTTGGTTCTTTAAGTTACAAAAATAGTCTTCATTTTATATCTGTCCATGGCCGAATTCCAAGCTGGGGCACATGCCTGGGTTGTGAGGTAGGTCCCCAGCAGGGCGCGCATATGAGGTCACCTCACATTGATGTTTCTCAACCTCCTCTCCCCTCTGTGTAAAAATAAATAACTAAAATATTTTTTAGAAAGGATTTTCTAAGTTGAATGTAATTTTTGAAAAGATTTTACTCACCCCTTCCTGTTCCTTTGCGGCAACCTGTTTCCACGTTCTTCCCTGCCAATCCACGGCCTTAAGAGGTACACAACATATCCTCCAGTAAGCAGTAGTGTCCTACAGAGGAGGGTGGTTTAAGGCTACCCTTCCTCCTGCTCTGGGAGCTTGCCACCATTGCAACCAAGGGATCCAGGTAGGCGACTGGCTACGACCTCTACAGTGCCAATGATTACACAGTGCCACCTATGGAGAAAACGCTAGGGAAAGCCAACATTAAGATAACACTTGCTGCTAGGTGCTATGGAAAAGTAGCTCCACATTCTGGTTTTGCTGCAAAACACTTCCTAGATGTAGCAACTTGTGTCATAGATGAAGATTATGAAGGAAATATTGGGGTTGTACTGTTCAATTTTTGAAAAGGAAAGTGTGAAGTTAAAAAGTATGACTGCATTGCACAGCTCATTTGTGAATGAATTTGTTATCCAGAAAAAGAGGAAGTTGAAGGCTTGGACAACACGAAATGGAGTTCTGGAGGTTTTGGTTCCACTGGAAAGAATTGAAATTTATGGTGAGAACAGAAAATGACAAAACATTTTTTTCTTAAAAATAAAAAGTTTCTGTTTAGTGTTTTGGTGCTTAATCAAGCTTTAGCTTCTAAAATTACTTAGGTCTCTTATAACCAACAAAAGGTACATATTTGTGTTTCTCTGCATTTCATTGTTATATAAATCTGCATGGTGTCTAACACACACATTAGTTTTTTAGTTAAATGTATGTCAGTTACAGAGTCCCCACAATTCTATTATCTAATTTACCGAATGCTGGCTCTTCAACAGCTTAATTTTCAGTTTACTTCATAAATGATAAGCTAAGCCTTTTATACAATGGATTTGAATTTGTCCACAGATTCTTACATATACTGAATCAAAAGATAATAAAAGTTAAAATTAAAAAATGATAAGATTTATAGCTCTGTCTTTCAGGTAGTTTTCTTTTAAAATTCGATAAGAAACCATGTAAATAAGAATCTACCATCTGAACTCTCCGTAATGGTACAGTTAGGTCATATTAAGTATACTTGCTTAGTTCTGCATCTAAATTCTGGAAATTTCCATATCACACCAATGTCAAAATCCATTACACAACCACTTCCTCATTTTCTCTAAAACAAAGGCCCAGGTAACTACCCTTTCTTTTCCCTGAGTAGGACTCCTTTAGATCTCACCTAAGTGAGAGCCTGTAGCATATGTCTTTGTGACTTATGTGGTTCACTTAGAACATGTTCTAATTTGACTTTGTGGTATCAGGTGAGAACATATTTTCTGTTACCCAGTAGAACAGAGAAGTATTCCATTGTATAGGTGTACTGCAGTTTTCTAACTTTTTAAAAGATGTTATTCATTCATTTTCACAGAGAGGGGCAGGGAGGAAGAAAGAGAGCGAAACACCAATGTGTATGTTCCACCCATGTGCCCCCTACTGGGGACCTGGTCGAAACCCAGGCAGGAGGCTTGACTTAGAATTGAGCCAGGTACTCTTTTGTCCACTGGCCCGCACTCCATCCTCTGTGCCACAGCAGCTGGTGCTATGTATACTACATTTTTAAATATATTTATCCATAGACGTGGGGGTGTTTCCACCTAGGAGACATTAGGTAATAAATAATGCTACAATTGACACAGGTATGCAAATGTCTCTCGCAAATCCTCAATTCAATATTTTTTGGGAGGCATATAACCCCATGAACTTCTTGAATCTAGAAGACACCCTAACCAATTGAGCACAGTTTCAGACTGATAAAATTTTCTTACTTCTATGAATTTAGGTTTCTTTCATGGCTTGATATATTATTTCTTTAGTGTGAATTATCATTATATTGTATTTATCTATTCAGCTGTTGACAGGCATCTTCTTCATTCTGAAGTTTTAGAATTTATGAATGAAGCTTCTGAAAACAGTCCCTTGTAGGCTTTTGTATAGATAATATTTTTATCTCTTTAGTTCAATAGTATGGAGCACACTTTGTGGATTTTTTAATAAGTGTATATTTAGTTGTATGAGAATTTCCAAACTCTTCCCAAGTGAATGTATCATTTTGTATTTTCACCAACAAGGAATGACAGTTCTGTTGGCTCCATGTGCACAGCAGAATTTCCTCGTCTCACTATTCTGGATTTTGACCTTTCCAGTAGGGGTTTCATGTTGCTAGAATGTGCACTTTCTTTAATTTTCATTCATTTAATGTCCATTTCCTAAAATACATAAGACATGGAAGGACTTTTAGACACCAAGTTTTTATCTATGTATTTTTACAATATTTGATTTATTTATCTTTTAAGAGGGGTAAAGGGTAAAGGGAATGAAACATCAATGCATAAGAAACACATTGATCAGTTGCTTCTCACACACCACCAATGCGGAACTGGCACACATCCCAGGCATTTTCCGTTGCCGAGAATCAACCTGGTGACCTTTTGGTTTAAAGGCAAATTCTCACCCATCGAGCCACACCAGTCAGGGCTTACAAATATTTTTTCTCACTTCGTGGGTTCTGTTTTTTCCTCATGATGATCATTGCTTTTCTCTTTGTTTTTTTTAGCTTACTGCATGAATTGAGATGTGGGAATTAAATGTCAATACTATGAGTTGAGAGACAATGTTGGTTAACAATTTGCCTTGAAAAGTATGCATTGGCCATAGTGGATGTGCCTCAGTTCATTGAGCACCCAGTCTGTGAACCAAAGGGTCACTAGTTTGATTCCAAGTCAAGGGCACATGCCTTGGTTACTGATGAGGACTCCAATATGGGGTGTGCAACAGGCAAGCACACATTGATATTTTTCTCCTTTTCATTCTCTATCTCTTCGTTCTTTAAACATAAAAAATACAATCTTAAAAAATGTGTACAGTGTATACATTTAAGTTTTCTTAATTGATGACTACCATGAAAGTATTTTGCCATCTCTTTTTTTTTTCATTTTTTCAGGAAGCACATCATTAGTCATGGCTTCAATGAAACGTGTTGACATATAATTTTTTTAACATTAAACAAGTTCTGTTCAGAAGGTATCCACATATGTAATATGAAAACTAAAGGCACTTACTGAAGGAGATACAAAAATCACTGTCCATAGGACAATAACACCTCAGTCCCTTTCAAAGCAGGCCCTTGGGACCTCACACAGTTTTGCCAGTTGCCATCAGCTGCCCCATCATATTTTCCTCAATGTCATCAACAAGGTGAAATCTGTTCTTTTTCAAAGTGGATTTTCATTTTGGGAAAATTAGAAGTTTCATGGCACCAAATCTGAGCTATATGGAAGCTGAGTATCCTGGTTGATTCTATGTTTTGCCAAAACACTCTACATGAGACATGATGCACAAACACTACACACTTGTCCTGAGGCTGCTATTCACCACTTGCCCATAGTGGCAGCCTTCTGAATCACTTAAATAGATTCCATGGAGAAAAGTTGAAAGTTATCAGCATATCTGATGCTGATTCATTGCTGAACTCTCCCATTCATTTTGAATATGAAAACACCATAGTACACATGCTGACTCACCAGGGTCTCCTGTCCCCACTGGTAGTACAGTGAGGTCATCATTGTTCACAGATGCACATTCCAGTCCACTCTCCTTGCCTGTCAGGAAACATTGATGAGTTACACACCATTCTTGTTATGTTATATTAACAATCATTGGACTTTTTCCCAGACACCTTTATTGCCACTGAAATAAAATCATTTTATATTCTGTTTTGCATCCTCACTGTGGTAAATACGACTACAGTGAATATCAGGGTGTATATACCATTTTAAAAGTATGTATGTATATTCTTTGGATAACTGTCACAAATGGAATTATTTTGTGCTATGGTGGTTGTTTGTAACTATTTGAGGGTCATCCATTGTGTTTTCTGCAGTGGTTGCTCCAATTTATTTATAATCTCAGCAACAGTGCATGAGGGTTCTCCTTTCTCCACATCATTGCCAGTAGTCATTGTTTGCTGATTTGTTGATAATTGCCATCCTGATAGGTGTGTTGTGGTATTTGATTGTAGTCTCAATTTGCATTTCTCCGATGATGAATGATATTGAACATCTTTTCATATATCTTTTGGGCATCTTTATGTCCTGTTTAGAGAAATAGCTCTTCAATTCCTGTGCCCATTTTCCTTTCTCTTGTACATCATTTTTGAAATTTTATATATTTATATTTAGAGAGGGGAATGAAGGGAAAGAGAGAAGGAACGAAACCTGGATGTGTGGTTGTCTCTGGAACACGTCCAACTGGGTACCTGGCCCACACCCTGGGCATGTGCCCTGAGAGGAAATCAAATTGGCCATCTTTGGGTTCACAGGCCAGCACTCAATCCATTGTGCCCACAATCCAGTTCTCCTTATTTTTCCATCACTTTGATTAATTGGCATTGTGTAAGTTCTTTTCATCTTTTGAATGTTTAGCATTATGTGTGAATATCTGCCCCTTTTCAGTAGATTGGTTTGTTTGTTTTCTTGATGATTTTCTTTGCTATGCAAAAACTGATTTTATTGTAGTCTTATTTGTTTATTTTTGCACCTGGTAGCTCTGTGTACCATGTTATGTCTCAAAAATTATTTTTAAGAGTCATGCCAGAGTTTGTCAGCTGTCCTTTCTTGTAGTGTTTTCATGGTTTCAGGTCTTACACTTTAGGTTTTTACTCACTTTGAGATTATTTTTGTACATGTCATCAGAAAGTGGTCTACTTATAATGTTTTGTATGTATTAGTTCACTTTCTCTCTGACCATTTATGAAAGAATCTGCCTCATCTCATTCTGTATTCCTGGTTTTTTTCTTATAGATTAGTTAGTGACATATATTTGTCCATTGTAAATATTGGGTCACTTTTTTTTGAGAAGATGGCATGGGGGTAGTTGGGAGCAGATTTTACTTCCCCCACACACACACATGGGAGAAAGTCCTAGCCAATCTATGGAGTAAAGTAGCAAAGAGCCAACACTACTTAGTATATATGAAAATAAGAGAACAAAAATTTTAGCAGACACCAAAAAACCAGATGGTAAGGAGAGTGCTTTAGGCCAATAAGGTCCCAGGGGCCAGCATGTGGACCAGGATACCTGCAGCCCCAGGCCAGGTGCACACCAGGTCTGACATAGAGTCCTTGGGAGAGAGCCAGGGCAACTGCTCCCTCCCGGGCCAAACAAGGTCTATGCAGCCCTGGGAGAGACATGGTTGCTTCAAGTTGCAGAGAGGGAAATAAGGATTAAGTGGCAAACACAGGGGCTGTGAGCACCCACAAAGCCTGTGGATGCCAGCAGAGCTGCGAGTTGTGCAGTGATGGGCCCTGACCCCAGTAGACACCTGTCTGGTTGGAAAATTTGGCTGTGGGAGAGGCTAGGCCACTGTATGGAGCATCAGGCTTTGGTAGGAGGAATTTCTCAAAAAGAAAAAGTGGCAATACGGACACCGTTTGCAAATTGTCCTGAAGCACTGGCTCTGATCTCCCCACTGGGCACCTGAGCAGTAATCCTGAGGTTTTGTGGATGATTGTGTGGAAGACCCTGTGCTCTCCCATAACACTGGGAACAGTGTGCACCCACAGAAGCGAGGCAGCCTGCCTGAGCGCACATGCACCCACACCCCAATCCACAGTGGTAACCCAGGGAAAAGGCCTGGGTCTTACACCCAATGCCCTGGGAGAGGTTCCAGGATAGGGCCAGGGAGAGTGCATGAAAGGCTGACTGAGTGCAGATTGGGATGAAAGAAAAACATAACAATCAGCCAGCAATACCAGAAAATCCAGTTTTGCCACTTTGAAACCAATAGGCTTTTTAATTTTATTCTATTTCTTTATTAATATTATATATGTTTTAATTTTTAATTTAATTGTTGTTCAAGTACAGTTTTCTGTCTTTACTCTCATCCCAGTCCACCCACCTAAAGTGCTCCCCACCTCCCTCCCATTTACATCCCCCTTAGATTTTGTCCATGTGTCCTTTATATTTGTTCCTAGGACCTCTATATTTGTTCCTATATTTGTTCCTAGGACCTTCCCATTTTCTGCTGAAATTCCTTCTGCTCTTTTCTCTGGCTACTGTCAGCCTGTTTTGAAACTGAAATAGAAAATAATATACTTTTTAATTTTTATTATTTTTATCTTTCAATCCTTTTTCTTCTTTCTTCTTTCTTATTTTATTCCTTTTCCTTCTTTCCAATTTTTTCTCCTCTTCCTTCTTTCTTCTAAGTTTTTTTGTTTAATACCCACAATAGAGACAAAAAAAAATCCCACAACAACCCTGGACCTGTGAAAAGACCAGAGTTCTACTCAAAAAGGGGGCATCACAGAATCTGAGACAGTGAGACAAATTTCACTTTGCTATTACACAGAGCCTTCAATTTATTGCATATTTGTATTGTTTGTACTTTTTCATTATTCTTAAATCTTTTATTTTATTTCATTTTTTAACATTTTTATTTTAATTGTTATTTAAGTACAGCTTTCTGTCTTTTACTCCCATCCCAGTTCAACCCCCCCATGCTCCCCACCTCCCTCCCATTTCCTCCCCCCATTACTTTTGTCCATGTGTCCTTTATACTTGTTCCTATAATCCCTTCTCTTTTTCCCCTGAAATTCCCTCTTCTCTGCCCCCTGGTTACTGTCATCCCATTTTCTATTTCGATGTCTTTGGTTATATTTTGCTTGGTTGTTTGTTTCATTGCTTAGGTTTCTGTTAAAAGTGAGATCACATGGTATTTGTCTTTTACAGCCTGGCTTATTTCACTTAGCATAATGCTTTCCAGTTCCCTTCATGCTGCTGCATAAGGTAGGAGCTCCTTCTTTCTTTCTGCCACATAGAATTCCATTGTGTATATGTACCATCATTTTTTGATCCATTCATTTACTGATGGGCACCTAGGTTGCTTGAAACACTTGGCTATTTTAAATAGTGCTGCTGTGAACATCGGGGTGCATAGGTTCTTTTGGAATGGTGTTTCTGGGTTCTTGGGATATAATCCTAGCAGTGGAATTGCTGGGTCAAAAGGCAGTTCCATTTTTAGTTTTCTTGGAAAATTCCCTACTGTTTTCCATAGTGTTTGTACCAATTTGACCGGTGTAAAGTGGTATTTCATTGAGGCTTTAATTTACATTTCTCTGATGGCTAGCGATATTGAACATCTATTCATGTGTCTCTGAATCCTCTGTATGTCCTCCTTGGGGAAATGCCTGCCTAAGTCCTTTGCCCATTTTTTAATTGGGTTGCTTGTGTTCTTGGATTGGAGTCGTGTAAGTTCTTTGTATATTTTGGAGATTAAACGCATTTCTGAGGTATCATTGGCAAATATGTTTTCCCATATAGTTGGTTCTCTTTTTATTTTAATGCTGTTTTCTGTAGCTGTGTAGACGCTTTTTATTTTGATGAGATCCCATTTGTTTATTCTCTCTTTTATATCTCTTGCTCTGGGTGACATAACAGGAAAAATGTTGCTACATAAGATATCTGAGATTTTCCTGCCTATATTCTCCTCTAGGATTTTAATTGTGTCATGGCTTATATTTAAGTCTTTTATCCATCTTGAATTTCTTTTTGTGTATGGTATAAGTTGGTGCTCGAGTTTCATTTTTTTTTGCACATAACTGTCCAGTTTTCCAACACCATTTGTTGAGGAGAATATTTTTACTCCATTTTATGGTGTCCCCTTTGTTGAATATTGTCTGACTGTAAAGACTTAGGTTTATTTCTGGGCTTTCCGTTCTGTTCCATTGGTCTATGTGCCAGTTTTTATGCCAGTGCCAGGCTGTTCTCATTATAGTGGCCTTGTAATACAGTTTGGTATCAGGTATTGTGATCCCTCCTACTTTGTTCTTCTTTCTCAAAATTTCAGCTGCTAATCGGGGTCATTTATGTTCCATATAAACTTTTGAAGTGTTTGTTCTATGTCTGGGAAATATACCATTGGAATTAATAGGTATTGCATTGCATCTGTAATTGGTTTGGGTAATATGGACATTTGGATGATGTTAATGCTTCCAATCCATGAACACGATAAACGTTTCCATTTGTTTGTGTCTTTGGTTGATTTCTTTCTTCAGTGTTGAGTAGTTTTCTGTATACAGGTCTCTTACATCCTTGTTTAGGTTTATTTCTAGGTATTTTATTTATTTATTTATTTATTTTTTGCTATATCAAATGGGATTTTTTCCTTGATTTCTGCTTCTGCTGTTTCATTGTTGGTATACAAAAATGCCTTTGCTTTCTGGATATTGACTTTGTATCCCGCTGTTTTCCCAAATTCATTTATTAGGTTGAGCAGCTTTTGGGTGGAGTCTACAGGATTTTCCATCTGCAGTATCATATCATCTGCAAACAGTGACAGTTTTGTTTCCTCCTTTCCAATTTGGGTGCCTTTTATTTCCTTTTTTGTTCTGATTGCTGTGGCTAAAACTTCCAAAACTGTATTGAATGGACATGGTGAGAGTGGACAACATTGTCTTGTTCCTGATCTTAGTGGGAAAGCTTTTAGTGTTTGTCCATTGAGTATGATGTTGGCTGTAGGTCTCTCATATATGGCCTTTATAAGGTTGAGGAATGCTCCCTGTATTCCGACTTTGCTGAGTGTTTTGATCATAAATGGGTCCTGTATCTTGTGAAATGCTTTTTCTGCATCTATTGATATGATCATGTGATTTTTGTCTTTGCTTTTGTTTATGTGATGTATTACATTTACTGACTTGCAATACTGACCCATTCTTGCATCCCTGGGATGAGTCCCACTTGATCATCATGTATGATCTTTTTAATGTATTGTTTGATGCGGTTTGCCAATATTTTGTTGAGGATTTTAGCATCTATGTTCATTAGCGATATTGGCCTGACATTTTCTTTGTTGTGTCTTTATATGGTTTTGGATTTAGGATGATGTTGGCTTCATAAAAAGTGTTTAGGAGTCTTCCATCATGTTAGATTTTTTGGAATACTCTGTGAAGGATAGGGGTTAGTTCTTGCTTAAATGCTCTGTACAATTATCCTGTGAACCCATCTGTTCCAGGGCTTTTGTGTGTTGGGAGTTTTTTAATCAGTGCTTCAATGTCATCTGCTGTTATTGGTCTGTTCAGGCTTTCTGCTTCTTCTTCGTTTAGTTTTGGAAGATTATATTTTTCTAGAAATTTGTCCATTTCACCTAGGTTTTCGATATTCTTGGCATATAGATCCTCATAGTAATTTTTTACAATCCTTTGTATTTCTGTGGTGTCAGTTGTAATCTCTCCTCTTTCATTTCTGATTGTCTTTATTTGGGTCCTCTCTCTTTTTTTTTCTTGATAAGCCTGGTTAAACACTTGTCAATTTTGTTTATTTTCTAAAAAGCAGCTCCTGGATTCATTGATTTTTAGAATTGTGCTTTTAGTCTTGATGTCATTTAATTCTACTCTCATCTTGGTTATTTCCTTCCTTCTACTTGCTCTTGGTTATCTTCGTTCTTGTTCCTCAAGTTCTTGTAAGCATAGGATTAGATTGTTTTTTTCAAAAAAGTTTTCTGTCTTTTCTAGGCATGCCTGTATTGCTGTGACCTTCCCACTCTGGACTGCCTTCATGGTGTCCCATAAGTTTTGGGATGTTGTGAGTTGATTTGTATTTTTTTCCAGAAACTTATTGATTTATTCCCTAATCTAATTCTTGACCCATTCATTGTTAATAGTATGCTATTCAATCTCCATTATTTTGAGTGTTTTGGGTTTTTTCCCTTGGTGTTGGTTTCTAGTTTCAATCTCTTGTGGTCAGAGAAAATTCTTGGTATGATTTCAATTTTCTTAAATTTGTTGAGGCTTGTTTTGTGTCCTCTTATGTGGTCTATTTTTGAAAATCATAAATGTGCATTTGAAAAGACTGTGTATTTAGCTTCTTTGGGATGAAGGTCTTTATATATCAGTTTAATTCATTTCATCTAGAGCATTGTAAAATGCCCCAGTATCTTTGTTGATATTTTGTTTGGAGGATTTGTCCAGTTTTGACAGTGGGGTGTTAACATCCTCTAGTATAATTGTTTTGCTGTTAATACCTTTTTTGACATCTTATAAGATTTTCCCTATGCATTACTGTGCTCCTATGTTGGGTACATACATATTTACAATATTTATGTCTTCCTGGTGGATTTTTCCCTTGAGTATTATGTAGTGACCTTCTGGGTCTCCCTTTACAGTCCTTATTTGTATATCTATTTTGTCTGATATGATTATTGCTACCTTGGCTTTTTGTGCTGAGGTGGGTCATACTTTCTTATCCATTCAGCTATTCTATGTCTTTTGATTGGAGCATTTAATCCTTTTATGTTTAAGGTTATTATTGATAGTTACTTATTCATTGCCATTTTCTTACCGTTTTTCCTCGCTCTCTCTTTTTCTTTTTTTCCTTAAAGCAGTCTCTTTAGCACCTGTTGAAGAGTAGTTTTTGTGGAGGTGTATTCTTTTCTACTTCTTTCTACTAGGAAGCTCCTTATTTGGCCTTTATCTTCATTTATTCCTTTGCTGAGTAACATAGCCTTGGTTGCAGACCTCTGGTTCTCATTACTTGGAATATTTCTTCCAATTCCCCTCTGGTTTGGAGCATTTCCATTGAGAAATCAGCTGCTCACCTGATTGGGGCTCCCTTGTATATTCCTTTCTGTTGCCCCCTTGCTGCTTTTAAGATTCTCTCATTGTCTTGGTATATTGCCATTTTAATTATGCTATCTCTTCAAGGGGGCCTCTTTGGATTCCTCTTGATTGGGACTTCCTGTATTTCCTCGATTTGTGATATTTTCCTCTCATGAAATTAATGAAGGTTTCCATTATTACTTTTTTCAAGTAGGTTTTCTATCTCTTCTTCTTGTTCTTCTTGTTGTTGTTCTTCTTCTTGTTCTTGTTGTTGTTGTTGTTGTTGTTGTTGTTGTTCTTCTTCTTCTTCTTCTTCTTCTTCTTCTTCTTCTTCTTCTTCTTCTTCTTCTTCCTTCTTCCTTCTTCCTTCTTCCTTCTTCCTTCTTCCTTCTTCCTTCTTCCTTCTTCTTCTATCCGTCTTATAGGGATATTATTATGTTTCATATTGCATTGCATTTCTCTTACTCCCTCTTCATTCTTTCTGAGCCTCTTTTTGTTGTGTCTCTCTTTCTGGGTGTTTTTCTACTTTGTCCTCTCGCTAGCTGATCTGATCTTGTGTCTCATCGATACTGCTTTTGATTCCTTCTGCTGTGTCTTCTGTTCAGAAATTGTATTCTTCATCTCCTCTTGGCCCTTGTTGATAGTTTCTATTTCTTATCATGCTGATATAGTGTGCAGTGAGTTCATTGTAGTTTTCCTGTGGTATCTGTAAATTCATTGTGAACTCACTGAGCTTCCTGATACCAATTGCTTTGAACTCAGTATCTAATAGTTGAGTTGCCTCTATTTCATTGAGCATTCTTTCTGAGGCTTCCTCCTTTCCTTTCATTTGGGGATTATTTCTTTGTCTTCTCATTGTTTGTGAGAGTCTTCCTGTTAGCCTCAGCTTCTTAAATTGATGTGTTTTGGCTCCCTCGGTTTATGGTGTGACCTTCAATGGTAGAATACCTGTGAGACTTAGTGGTGCAGTCTCTTTCATCTCCTCAGCTCATTGGTCTTAAGTTGTTTAAGTTGGTTCTGTGTATGTCTTTGGGTTTTGATTGTTGTTGTGTCTTTCTTTGGTGGGTCTGCCCACTAGCTGATTTACTGAGGGTCACTCTTTACACCACCTTTTGTAGTTTGTTGTGGTGGTCAGGGCAGGTTTTGTTGAAGCTGGTTCTTCCATGTGTACAAGGTTTTGAGGTTCTCTCTTGCTCTTGTTCAGTTGGTGGTACTGTGTATTTTCTCTACTATTTAGTTGTTTTCCAGGTAGGTTCTGGATTGAGGTTTGTGTGGTTTCCACTCTCTCCTTCACCTTCTTCTGTTGTTTTCTGTTGGTGGTTTCTTTGTTGTTGGGTTTCCACTTCCAGTGGGTATCCTGGGGTTCACCACTTCCACCTACTCTTTTCTGTGATCATTTTGAGGGAGAAGGCAAAATGGTTTAAGATAGCAACAGAGTATTCTATGACATTTACAGTAGTTGCAGGCAGAGAAGAGAGAGGAGATCCTTTGGCTATTTAAAGTGTTAACTGTGATCTTCACCCAACTAGCCAATGTTTAGAGAGGATGAAAAGAAGATACGACTCTTACAGGAGGGAAGGATTGGGTGTTGAATCTAGAAAGCAGTTAGGTTGTTGGAGGTCAGATACTGAGGTAAGGTGAGGGTAAAGGATAATAAATGGGTGTAGTGTGTGAGAGAATAGAGTTAACCACTACAGTAATAGAGTTCAGGAAACCATGAATTGGGCTAAGATCTGTGAGGGGTGTGGTGAAGTATTTAAAATTGTATGGAACAGCTGTTATTTACAATAGCCTTAGAGCAATACTCATATGACAGGATGTATATGAGCTGGATAACAACGATAGAAAGCATAGGACCTTGAACAGTGGTCTAATGAAAGAGAAGTGTAGTGGAGGATAGTAAATCAGCAATACACTATGAAAGAGTTCAGGGGAAACATGTCAAATGATACAATATAACTAACCAGGCAAAGAAGAGTATAGAGAAAGAAAAGGAATAGGCAAATACAATTAAAATAATAGATGTGGGCTCAGAAGATGGTGATGGAGTAGGAGGGAGTGGATTTCACTTCCCCCTACACACAGGAGTAAAAACTGGCTAATCCACAGAGGAACAGACAACAGTACTGCACAGTACTTGAAAATAAGAGTCCACAAACCTGTAGCAGACCCTGAAAAACCAGAAACCAGACATTAAGAAGGATATATCAGGACATTAATGTCCTGGAGACCAGCGTGGGGACCGGGGGAATTTGTAGCCCCAGGCCCAGGGTCCAGAGTGGGCTCTAGGTCTATCACAGACTGCTTGAAAGTGGAGGGCCTGCCAAAATCCTTGGGGGGGAGCTGGGTCACCTGCTCCCTCCCTCCCTGACTGAGCAGGGTTGGAGCAACACCAACAGAGTTCTGGTCATGGAGAGGGGGATACAGAGGAAGAGGCAAGATGCATGGGGCAGTGATTACTTCCACAGTCTGTGGTTGCCAGATCAGCTGAGCTGAGAGTCAGGCTGTGATGCACACTGACTCCCATAGTCACAGGGCTTGCTGGAGAATTGGGATACACAGGGCGCCAGGCTTGAGTAGGAGGAATTTATCAAACAGAGGGGCTGGGGAGTCTGCTGTGACAGACCCAAAGCTGACTCACAGCCCACCCTGGCAGAGACACCAGGGTTAAAGCGAAAGCACAGCAACTCCATCCTGGTAGCAGTGGGAAGGGAAGCATTTGGGCCCAAACTTTCTGGATGGAGGCAGCCTAGCTGAGTGGGTGCCCCTGCTCCCAAGCCTCTAGTGATAACAACAGGGAAAAAATGCTCTGAAGAAAACCAGGACTCCCACATCGAAGATATTGTGGAAAGGAGTCAGACTAGCTGCTGGGACAGTGCCTCCAAGACAGGCTGAGTAAACATTGCGAAGGGACAAACACCATACCAATCACTTCCCAGCTTTCTGCAGCCAGCAAGACCAGAAAAACTGGTTTGGCCAGTTTGAAACCAACAAGAGGTTTGGTTTGTTTTTTTTTTAATGCTGTTTTGTTTTGTTTTTTAAGTAATCTTTTTTATTAATATTTTTAAATTTTTCATTACTGGTTTACTCTCCAATGCTTTTTCCTTTCTTCCCTTCTTTCTTGATTTAGCACTGCACACTTTCTGTCCAATTTTATCTCTCCTTTCTTACTTTTCCTGCTATTTTTTTTAATACCCACAAGCGAGAGAAAAACATGGAACTGTGAAAGGACCTGAAGTGGACTCAAACAGGAAGCAACACAACAGCTGGGACAGTGAGACAAATTTCAATCGACTATTGTAGGGAAACTGCAAGTTGCTGCATATTTTGATTATTATTATTTTCTCCTTTTTTTCATTATTCCTACATCTTTGATCTCAATAGTATTTTTGTATTCCACTTCTTTCTGTATAGTCTTCTTTACTTGGCAAGGTGTATTGCATCATTTGACAGGTTTTGTTTGTTCTCTCTTCTACATTGTATTGATAATTTACTGTCCTTCACATGAATTGTGTGCCATTAGCACACTACTCAAAGTCCTATACCTCCTGTTCAGTTTATTCAGATCATATACATCCTGAGATATGAATGTTGCTCTAATATTATTGTAAATAACTGCTGTTCCACACAAGTGTATATACTTCAAAGCACCCTCTCCAGATACAAGCCCATATCACAGTCTCCTGAACTCTATTAATTGGGAGGTTAACACTATTCTCTCACACGCTACACCTATACTCTTTACTCTCACCTTACCCCAGAATGTGACCTCCCAAAACTTCAGTGCT
This sequence comes from Carollia perspicillata, assembly GCA_004027735.1. Taxonomy (NCBI): domain Eukaryota; kingdom Metazoa; phylum Chordata; class Mammalia; order Chiroptera; family Phyllostomidae; genus Carollia; species Carollia perspicillata. The sequence goes on along the minus strand of PVKM010015387.1, from coordinate 9,933 downwards.
TTCTAGATTCAATGCAAAACACTTCCCTTCCTAACAAGAGTCTTATCTTCTTCCCATCCTTTCTTAAAAGTGGTTAGTTGGATTGAAGATCATGGTTAACAATATACATAGCAAACAGATCTCCTATCTCTTATACTTGCTGCTATTGTAAATATCATAGAATACTCCCTTGCTGTTTTAAAGAACTTTGCCTCCCCCTCAAACTGAGCACACAAAAAAAGAATAGGTGGAAGCGTTGAACACCAGGATACCCTAAGGAGACTGCACCACTGAATCTCACTGGCATTCTACCACAGAAGTTCACACCATAAACCCTGGCAAACAGAACAAATCCATTTAAGAAGTGGAACCTATCGAGAAGATTCTCAGAACCAATGAGAAGACAAAGACACAGTCCCCCCAAAAAAGGAAAGAAAGAAGCCTCAGAAAGAATGCTAAATGAAATGGGAGAAAGTAAGCAATCAGATATTGAATTCAAAGCACTGGTTATCAAGAAGTCAATGAGATGACAATAAACTAATAGAAACCACAGGAGAACTACAATGAACTCACCGCAAACTATATCAATATGAAAAAGGAAATGGAAAACATAAACAAGGGCCAAGAGGAAATGAAGAATACAATGGCTGAACTGAAGAACAGAGTGGAAGGAATCAAAAGCAGGATGGATGAAGCAGAAGATCCGATCAGCGAATTAGAAGACAAAGTAGAAAAAAATACCCAGAATGAGCAAGTAAGGAGAAAAGGCTGAGAAAGAATGAAGAGAGTTTAAGAGAAATGAAAGACAATATGAAACATGATAATATCCACATAATAGGGATACAAGAAAAAGAAGAAAAAGAGAAAGGGATAGAAAATCTTTTTGAAAAAGTAATGATGGAAAACTTTCCTGATTTAATGAGAGAAAAAGTCACACAAATACAGGAAACACAGAGAGTCCCAATCAAGAGGAACCGAAAGATGCCCTCTTCAAGACACATCATAATTAAAATGGCAAAATTCCAAGACAAAGAGAGAATCTTAAAGGCAGCAAGGGAGAAGAAGGAAGTAACATACAAGGGAGCCCCAATAATGTTAGCTTCTGACTTCTCAATGGAAACACTCCAAGCCAGAAGAGAATGTCAAGAAATATTCCAAGAAAGGAGAAGCAGAGGCCAGGGACCTAGGCTGCTATACCCAGCAAGGCTCTCAATCAAGAGAGAAGGCCAAATAAAGTGCTTCCAAAACAACAGAAGTCTAAAAGAATACGCATCCACCAATGCAGCGCTGCAAGAGATACTAAAGGGACAGCACTAAGTAAAGGAAGGAAAAGAGAGAGACAGAGAGGAACATAGGCACGAAAATCACAATGACTCAGTACCTATCCATAATAACCTTAAATGTAAATTAATTAAATGCTCAAATCAGAAGACAGAAGAGCTGAACCAATAAGAAAGCATGACCCAAACATATGCTGCCTACAAGGGACTCACCTGAAGGTAAAAGACATACACAGACTGTAAGTAGAGGGCTGGAAACAAATTTTCCAAGCAAATGGACAAGAAAAAAGAGCCAGGATAGCAATTCTCATATCAGAAAAAATGAACTTCAAAAAAAGAGCCATAAAGAGAGACCCAGAAGGTCACTTCATAATACTCAAGGGAAGACTCCACCAAGAAGACATAAACATTGTAAATATATATGCACCCAACATAGAAGCACCCAAATACATAAAGAAAATCTTACAGGACTTCCAGAAAGACATTTATAGCAACATAGTTATAGCAATTATAGCAACATTAAAGCAACAAACAACAAGTGTTGGAGAGGTTGTGGAGAAAATGGGACTGTTCTTCACTGTTGGTGGGATTGCAGACTAGTACAACCACTATGAAAATCAGTAGGGAATTTTCTCAAAAAACTAAAAATAAAACTGCCTTTTGACCCAGTAATTCCACTGTTAGGATTATATCACAAGAACTCATAAATACCAATCCAAAAGAACCTATGCACCCCAATGTCCTTAGCAGCACAATTTACAATAGCCAAGTGTTGGAAGCAACCTAGATGCCCATCAGTAAATGAATGGATCAAAAAAACTATGGTATATATACACAATGGAATTCTATGTGGCAGAAAGAAAGAAGGAGCTCCTACCCTATGCAACAGCATGGATGGAACTGGAAAGCATTATGCTAAGTGAAATAAGCCAGGCATTAAAACACAAATACCATATGATCTCACATTTAATAGGAACCTAAGCAAGAAAACAAAGAAGCAAACAAAATATAACCAAAGACATTGAAATAGAAAACAGGCTGACAGTAACCAGAGGAGAGAGGGGAGGGAATTTCAGGGGAAAAAGGGGAAGAGATCACAGGAAGAAGTATAAAGGACACATGGACGAAAAACTAAGGGCGGTGGAAATGGGAGGGAGGTGGGGAGCATTACGGGGGTGCACTGGGATGGGAGTATAAGACAAAAACTTTAACAACAATTAAAAGTTTTTTAAAAATTGGGTTACTTCTTTTATCATGATGTTTTTAAAAGCCCTTCATATGACCTGGATGTTAACTACTCATAAGATACACTTTGTAGAAATTTTCTTTTTCTACAAGATATGATTTTATCCTACTGATTCTCTGCTTTAATGTGCAGGAATTTTTATATTTGGTGTAATGCAATTTAAATATTTTTGCTCCTCTACATTTACTATGAGTATTATGATACCAAAATCCAAATGTCATATTATCTCTTCTTTTAGTGAATTAAGATCAATTAGCTTTAGTCCTGGCCTGAGTGCCTTAGTTTGTTGAGCGTCATCCATGAGAGGCAAGCTCTCTGGTTTACTTCTGGGAAAAGGAACATGCCTGGGTTGTGGTCCTGACACCTTGTGGGGGACATAAACAGGCAACCAATCAATATTTCTGTATTTTAATGTATTTTTAAATTTGAGTATTGTGATTTTGCCTTCCCATTTTCTGTTTGGCTTCTTTTTACATGTTTTCTCTTTTCATTTTTATTTTGGTCATTCACAGCTTTGCTGATATTAAGTAGTTGTCATATTTTTCTAAGTTTCTATTTTTAGGTGGTTATATTCTATTTTTTATCATGGAATTATATATTTCAGTATAGGTAGTGTCAGGTTTTGTATATACACTTAGTTTTCCAATTTGATGTTGGTTTCCTGATTCCTGTCTTGATATATTTGTTGAGGTTCAGAATTGTAAAAAACTACACTTTATGACCTTGCCTTCTCCAGGTTAAAAAACAATAACATTCACAGCTAGTTTAAACTCTAATTTCTGTAGACACAGGCTGAGTATTTGTGTTAGTTTCAAGTTTAATATGGTGTCTGTTTCTTTCTCAAAGCCCATGATATCTTTTTATGCTTGATATTGGTCCTCAGCCCACTGGTTTCTGTGGAATTTCAAGTATTACCCTTTCTTTTCAGAATGCACTGCAATGTATTCACCATGTACTGTTATGGTGTGAGCGCTGTGTGTCCTGCAAAACAGAAGCATGTATTTTGAAGAAGCTTGAAAACAGTGAGATCATTGAACACACTGGTCACTCTATGTGTTTAGAAAACAACAGGGAATGTGCAGTTCTCTTATCCTATTTCCATTGTCTCCCATGGGAAGTGAACACAATGGTTGCCAAATGTAAGCAACTGTTGTTCCACTTTTATGTGATTTTTCCTCATTGTACTATACTTGGTCTAGCTGCAAACATTTAAAAGTTTTTTGAAGTACTCAACCATGTAATTTGTTGAACAATTCCTATAAGTTCCATGTACATTAACCTCCGTGTCATACCTGTGAACGTTTATTTTGTGTTTTTCAGCTGTGTCACCTGGAGACAACCAGGACTTTTTCCAAAAGTCAGGAATAGATTTCTTCTTTAAAGCAACACTGGTAAGATATGAGACGTGTGTCTTTGATACTGATAAGGAAGTGTGTGAAAAGTAAGAAAGGATGTTTGAATGGAGAGGCCTAACTTTAGAAATTATTCGTAAAAACTCCTTGTTATCTAAAGACGTCAAAAATAATACAAATTGGGGAAACATCACTTTAAGTCAGTTACGTTTTAAGATCAAGGTATTTCAAGATAGGAAGAGTTAAAACCATATTCTAAATGTATGTATTCTTCTAAAGAACTGGTGATGGACACAAGGCCTACGGGCCAAATTCGATATTTCAACTTCATTTAGCCAGCCTTCCATGTTGTTTCTACCTGGCTACAGCTCCGAGATCTCGGTCCCTACTTAAGAAGAAGTTGCATTTATATGGTCTTAAAGTTACATGCAGCCCTTGAAGGCAACCACAAGGGTGATGTGGCCCCAGTGAAAATGAGTTTCACACCCCTGTTCTAAAGACAGTCTGAAAATCCTAGGAATCTTGAAATCTGTGGTGTGGGTAATCATTTGAATTGTTTAAAATGTAGAGTGGGAATAAATTTTCAGTCAATACTTTGGATACTGGGGTCATTTAGAATGCATGTATAAACCTTACACATGATCAATTTCACAATTCTTTTTCTCAGGATATATTATACATTTTTAGAAATGATGTTTTCTTCTATTTCACTGTTTAATACTTTTATGAATTTGGGAGTGATTTTTAATACAGCCAACATAGTTTTATAGAGGTCACAGATCTGTTATTTGGGAAGAAGAGCGCATGTTTAATAAAGTGATGGATATCACTGAAAGCCTTTCTGTGTTCAATGTTTACCAGAGTACATGTGATGAGGACAGAAGTAGTCAATGCAATGAACACTGGAAGAATTTTACCTACGAGTCAAATCCTAATGTCCATCCAGGGAGTCAGCTTCCATCCTGCCAGTATAAAGGGGGAAAAGTCTTTGAGCAAATGTCAAATCACAATACTCATCAAGTACTTCTTGTTGTGGAGAAGAAAAGCAACAAAAATGAATCTATTAAATATTTAAAGCAGTCTTCAAATGGCACTGAAGAAATGAATACTGCACTCAGGGATAAAGTTCACAAATATTTACCATGCAGGAAAGACATCAATGAAACATCTAATTTGACTACACTTAACCAAATATGTAGCAGAAAAATACATAAATGTAAAGACTGTGACAAAACAGGTCATTGCGTTTCAGGTGTAAATATACATAAAATAATTAATCCTGGACAAAAGGCTGATACTGATAAACAATGTGGCAAAGGTTTTTGGATTACCTCAACACTTACTAATAATCATCACACAGCTAACACTGGATGCAAGCCTGATAAATGTAGACGATGTGCTAAAGCTTTTAGCCAGTCTTTAAATTTTGATAAATTTCAGAATATTCATAGAAGAGAGAAAAGTTTCAAATATAGTGAAGATTGCAGTGTCTTTACTGAGGCCTATAATCTTGCTTATCATCACGGATTTCATATGAGTGAAAAGTCTTATTTGTGTAGAGAATGTGTGAAACCCTTTAGGTGTTCCCAAGAACTTAAACAACATCAGAGAATTCATAGTGGAGAGAAGCCTTATGAATGTACTCAATGCGGGAAAGCCTTTAGGGGCCCATCAACACTTACTAAACATCAGAGAATTCATACTGGAGAGAAGGCTTATGAATGTTCACAATGTGGCAAAACATTTAGCCGGACTTCAACACTTACTCAACATCTGAAAATTCATAGTGAAGAGAAGCCTTATGTATGTACACATTGTGACAAAGCCTTTAGATGGACCTCGAATCTTACTAAGCATCAGAAAATTCATACTGGAGAGAAACCTTATGAATGTACTCAATGTGGAAAAGCCTTTAGTTACCCATCAAGACTTACTAGACATCAGAGAATTCATACTGGAGAGAAGCCTTATGAATGTACACAGTGTGGCAAAGCCTTTATCGAGAAGTCACACCTGACTCAACATCAGAGAATTCATACTGGAGAGAAGCCTTATCGATGTACTCAATGTAGAAAAGCCTTTAGGGCCCCATCAACACTTACTAAACATCAGAGAATTCATACTGGAGAGAAGCTTTATCAATGTACTCAATGTAGAAAAGCTTTTAGGGACCCATCAACACTTACTAAACATCAGAGAATTCATACTGGAGAGAAGCCTTATCAATGTACTCAATATGGCAAAGACTTTAGGCAACAGTCAACATTTATTCAACATCAGAAAGTTCATACTGGAGAGAAGCTTTATGAATGTACACAATGTGCCAAATCCTTTATCTACAACTCACACCTGACTCAACATCAGAGAATTCATACTGGGGAGAGGCCTTATCTATGTACACAATGTGGCAAAGCCTTTATCGAGAAGTCACACCTGACTCAACATCAGACAATTCATACTGGAGAGAAGCCTTATCAATGTACTCAATGTGGAAAAGCCTTTAGCTGGAACTCAACTCTAACTCAGCATCAGAAAATTCATACTGGAGAAAACTTATGAATGTATAGAGTGTGCCAAAGCATTTTCCCAGTCCTTAACCTTTGCTCTACATCAGAGAGCTCATACTCATGAAAAGCCTTATATATGCACAATATGTGGTAAAACCTTTCACCTGTCCTGTAAGCTTTCTCAGCATCAGAAAATTCATGTGGGTGAGAAACCTACTAAAACTTGAGTTTGTGATAAAGCATTTTTACAGTCCTCAAACCTTACTCAACATCAAGTAATTTTGCCTGGAGGAATGCCTTATACATGTACCTTACATGGTAAAAGTTTCAATCAGTCCTCAATGCTAATTCATAATAAAATGTATATATACTCTAGTGAAGCCTTTTAAGTGTACATTGTGGAATAAACCCATTAACTGCTTCCAACCCTTATTAAACTTCAGATAATTCATACTGGACACAGGCTTATCAATGTGGACTAAGTGGCAAAACTTTTTGACATCAGGTCATGCATACTGGAGAGGAGCCAAATAAAAGTAGTGTGTATAACAAGTCTTTTAGTTATCAGAGCTGCCTTACCCAATAAGAGAGCTGTCCATCTTCAAAAAACTGTATAAATGTAGACACTGTGGCAAGATTTTAACCTATATTCAAAACATACCCAGCATTTTAAAGCCCATATTTTCAACATTCACTTCTTATGTGGCATATGAGAATTCACACTATAAAAAAATTGAAAGGGAAATTGTAGAAAATCATATAGGTGGGTATACAGCCTCACTATACATCAAAGAAAGGCACCGTGGAGTGCATTTCCACATTCATAAAGAATGAATGACTTTTGTGAAATTACACAGTTCCCATAAACAAAAAGAATTCCTACATGAAAGTGCCTTGAAAGGTATAAAAATTCATGGAAAGTATGTAATTGAAAAAGAGGCTCCAAATATCATAACTCAGAGTACAGAGTTAAAGATAGGTTTCAGGTATTCTCTAAATCAGAATATTACTACAGAGAGTCACTTAAAGTTTAAAAACACCAATCATTACTTATGACTGTGCTTCAAAATGTCAAGGGGATGGGTGTCTAGATATATATAATTCTTCAGAATATAACCTATAGTGTATTGACAGTATTTGAAATCTTTTGAGACGGAAATACTAAACCCATTCTAGTCTTTCATCAGTTGCTGCTGTGGTGTTTTTATTCCTAGTGTGTGTGAAATTGATGGGGTGATTTTGGTTCCTTAACAACCTGTAAACTCTTGTATATTAGGTGAGCTTCACTCATGATTACATTTGCATGTAAGCCTGAAAAAACTGTCATGCACAATGTATTAAAAAATCTAAATGAAGTTCCTGATTTTAGGTTACTCAGAATTTTATTGTGTGTTACAGTGGAAGGCATGCTCTTTTGCATTATAGTAAGACATTGAAATATTATAAATTGTAAGTACATTTCTAAACCTGCCTTTAAAGAAAATAATTTATTAAAATTCTGATGTATCTTCATGGTAGTCATAGTTGAATATTAGTTGATGTGATTGGAATAAAAAAGCCATCAGCCATATATGAGGGAATATAGACAGTTTATCCCTCAGTGCATAACACATTTACTCCACCATTAGCTTCCAGTTAGAAATCCATAGAAAACTGCACTATGGGATCATAATATACAAGAACAGTAACACTCCACAAATGTTTGCAATGTGTGTGTTGAGAAACGGTTACACAATTGTATTGTGATTCTTTATTTAGATGATGTGTGAATTTATAGATTTATTAATAAAGGTGAATGTACTGGAACATGTTTACATCTTTAACGTTACTTAGGTTTAGAGATAACAATGTGTTGTAGTGCAGATACGGCATTCACAGTTTCTTTCCATGGTGTCCTTAGACATTAAATATAGTGAAAATTTTCCTATTATGGCTATATTCTATTATACCTAACGGAGTAGTCTAATAATTATAATAGGTAATATGTGGTTTTTGAAGAGTTCTGCAAAGCTGCTTTATGATATTGTTGTGGTGGTATTTATTTTCTGTAAATACGATCCTTGAACTGCCACAACCTTCTACAATTTCACGTAGTAGACAGCATCTCACAGAATCACACTTAAATGTGCCTTCTTGACCTGACTTCCTGGCAGCTGCTCTGAGCAGCAGTCTTCCTTTCACCTCAGGCCTTTCACCAGGCATAACCATTAGATAAGATGTCTGCACACTTTACCAAGATCTTGTTGTGTTTTTTTTTTTCGTTTATTTTGAACAATCTGGGCTAAGCTCAAGAACCCCAAAGTCCTCTGCACATTAATCCTAGTGAAATCACACGTCCTGGGGTCTCCTACAGTCTCCCAGCATCTAGCCTCATCCTCATATGTTGCGACGATTGTTCTGCTGAGTATGTCTCCCAGGGTCTGTGTGGGATAAAATTGTCTATTTCAGTTTGCTCTGTGGTATTTTATGTAAGTGCTGCTCACTATCCAGAAACATGGTGGACTGCCTAACAATGCTAATTTTATTTTTAAAAATGTTTTATTCGTTTGTTTTTTTATTCAGAGAAAGGAACAGAGGAAGTAAGAGAGGGACAAAAACATCAGTGTGTGTTTGCGTCACGCATGGTGCCACTGGGGACCTAGCGCACAACCCAGGCATGTGCCCTGACCAGGTGTTGAACTGACCACCCTTTGGTTTGCAACCCACACCACCCACTAAGCTACACCAGCAGGGCAAATCCTAATTTTTAAAGGTGGAGACAACTGTTCTTCAACAACACAAATAATTTCTTGAAATGCAAACAAGTGTAATTTCAGAGTTCTGATTATATTTTTAGTTGCTTCAATAAAGTTCATTTTTTATAGATTCACATTAACAAGCAATACATCTTTACTATTCTATACTGTTATCATGTGACAAGAGACAAAAATCAAAGATGTTAGATTTAGATTTAATTTTAGAATCTAGGTGTGTAGTAGTGAAATCTACTTTCTTACTTAACATTCATGATCTTTTTAAATAAAAAATGAAAGTGGTCATTTTTATTCATTTTTTAAAGATTTTATTTATTTATTCTTTAGAGGAGAAGGGAAGGAGAGAGGGAGAGAAACATGAATGTATGTTTGCCTCTCATGCATCGCCTGATGGGAACTGGCCTGCAACCCAGACATGTGCTCTGACAGGGAATCAAACCATGATTTTTCTTTTAGGTTTGCAGGCCCTCACTCTCTGAGCTACAGCAGCCAGGGTTTATTCTTTTTTTTTTTTTTTTTTTTTTGGAATGAGCTTTATTTTAAATTTTTTAATTAATTTTTATTTTTATTGTTGTTCAAGTATAGTTTTTTGTCTTTTACTCCCATCCCAGTCCACCGCCCCAGTGCTCCCACTTCCCTCCCATTTCCACTCCCTTAGTTTTTGTCCATGTGTCCTTTATAATTGTTCCTATAATCCCTTCCCTTTTCCCCCTGAAAATCCCTCTCCTCTGGTTACTGTCAGCCTCTTTTCTATTTCAATGTCTTTGGCTATACTTTGCTTGCTTGTGTGTTTTGTTGCTTATGTTCCTGTTAAAG
>PVKM010015386.1:0-27988 GCA_004027735.1 Carollia perspicillata | reverse complement strand
AGAAATAGACTTCCAGTTAAATTCAGGAAGCTCGGAGCGTCCCAAAGAAGCTTGACCCAAGGAGAAACAAACCAGGGTACATCAGAATTCCATTACCCCAGATAAAAATGAAGGAGAGACTCCAAGAACTAGCAAGAGATAACGAGACAGTTATCTACAAAGGCGCTCCCATCAGACTGTCACATCATTTCTCAGAAGAGACCTTATAGGCAAGAAGGGGCTGGAAAGAAGTATTCCAAGTCATGTAAGGCAAGGACCTACATCCAAGATTACTCTATCTAGCAAAGCTTTCATTTAGAATGAAAGGACAGATAAAGTGCTTGTCAGATAAGGTCAAGTTAAAGGAGTTCATCATCACCAAGCCCTTATTTTATGAAATGTTAAAGGGCTTATATAATGTTACTTATCTAAGAAAAAGAAGATAAAAAACATGTACAGTAAAATGACAGCAAACACAATTATTAACAACCACACTTAAAACAAAAACAAACTAAGGAAACAACTAGGACAGGAACAGAACCACAGAAATGGACATCGCATGGAGAGATAGCAACAGGAGAGTGGGAGGAAGAGAAAGGGGAGGAAAGTACAGAGAATAAGTAGCATAGATGGTAGGTAGAAAATATACAGGGGGAGGGCAAGAATAGTATAGGAAATGTAGAAGCTAAAGAACTTAAGACACATGGACATGAACTAAAGCTGGGGAATGTGGGTGGGAGGGGATGTGCAAGGTGGAAGGGAATGAAGGGGGGGATGTGGGACAACTGTAATAGCATAATCAATAAAATATATTTAAAAAAAGAGAAAGCACTACATGTACAGGGAAAATTTAATGTTCAAATATGGAAAGGACTCAGAAATCTTTCTGAGATAAAGAAAAATAATTTTAAAAGGGGAAGATTCATATCAACATCATAATTTTAAACAGCAGTATGAAATACAAAGAGAAAATAGGCTTTCATTTAAAACACTCTTGGGAGAAGCATTTCAGAAAGAAGTCAGTATGTCTTTGAATACTTAATGAGATATGAGTATTATGATTAAGAATAAAGATATGTAAATAATAGAGGGAAGTCTACTAGATTCTATTCATCCTAGGGTGGCATAGGAAAAAACTTTGAATACAGGAGAAAAACATTGAATTTATAATTATAATCTGATTTTTTAGTTCTACTTTTTTATGATGATGTTAGCCTATATATTATATTATTTAAAGTGGCATATGGTTTATAAACAAATAAATTAAATAAGTAGATGTGATTTTTGCACCGATAGGTATTTATAATAAAAAAGTTTTGGGATACTATTATAAAATGGCAATGTCACCCTAAACTCAAAATATATCTATAGCAATCTCGAACTAAATTTTTGGAAAATAGCAACATAGTAATCTTTTGGGCAACATGAGAGAATATAGAGTTATGGGCATACTGAAGTAATTATTACATTTAGAGTGAAACTATAAATATTGATAAGTTTTTTGAGTATTAAAAATATGTCAATCTGAATAAATTAGAGATAATTATAAAAATACAAATAGAATGTACATTTAAAAAATGTATCTATCTAATGCATGTATGCTGAATGAAGTATGTCAGACAGAAAGGAACACATATCATATAATTTCACTTACACTCTGTATGAAATCTAAAAGAAAAACAAGTGAACAAAGAAAACAGAAACAGATTCAGAAGATAGAGAACAAACTGATGGTCACCAGAAGGAATGAGGAGGGATGAGCAGAAAGCGTGAAAGGAAATAGGAACTTCAGATTTTCACTTATAAAATAAATATATCATAGAGATGTAATGTACAGCATAGGAAATATATTAAATAATATCATAATAACCTTTGGATGCTGACAGAGTGTTACTGGACTTATTGTGGTGTGGCTTCATTAGATATAAAAATGTTTAATAACTATTTTGAAAACTTGAAACATATATTATATAATTATTATTTAATTAAAACATAATGACCATACACTATAGCATTTCAACTTCTGCATAAATATCCAAAATTACTGAAAACAGGATCTCAAAGAGATATTTCCACATCCACGTTCATTGTGGCATTATTCATGGTAGTCATGAGGGTAAAGAAACCCAAATGTCTATCAACAAATAAATTGATAGAGAGAAGTGGTATATACCCATAGTAAAATATTTTTGAGCCTTAAAAATGAAGGAAATATTAACATATTTTACAGTATGTATAACCTTTGAAGACATTAGGCTAATTGAAATAAGCCAGTCACAAAAAGATAAATGCTGTATGATTCCACTCATATGAAATATCTAAAGTATTCAGTTCATAGAGACAGAAAGTAGAATGTTGGTTACCAGGAACTAGGGGCAGGAATAAAAGCATTAGTTAATAAAACTATATAGGTTTCAAGTGCATAATTCTATGATACATAATCTGTATATTGCATTATGTGCCTGCTACTCAAAGCAAATCTTCTTCAGTCACCAGATATTTGACCCCCTTTACCCTCCCACCCCCTTTCCTCTGGTAAAGACCATATTGTTGCCTGTGTTATTCAGTTGGTGCAGTGCTTCAGTTTTTCAGGATGAAAAACTTCTAAAGGTATGTTGTACAACAGTGTAAATAAACTTAGACGTACTGAATGCTGCACTGAAAATGATTAGATGATAAATTTTATTTTTTAGCACAGTTTAAAAAATGACTCAAAGAAAAAAGAGTTAATTTTTGAGATGTTTTTTCTTTATGGAAGACAATGAGTATTTAAAATTCAACACAAAATCATTACAACAGTACTGTCAGAAGAAGATAAAACATTGAATCTTAGCATTGGAAGGAACTTTGGGGTCATCTCATCCAACTTCTAGAAAAATTGACAAATATTTCTTCACAAATTCTGATAGTAATGCAACATTTATTACATTATTTCAAAGGAAACATTCACTTTTGGAGCTGGTCAAATATTTAAGTATTAAAAATTTTCATCGCTTACTGGGAAAGCATTAGTTAATAAAACTATATAGGTTTCAAGTGCATAATTCTATGATACATAATCTGTATATTGCATTATGTGCCTGCTACTCAAAGCAAATCTTCTTCAGTCACCAGATATTTGACCCCCTTTACCCTCCCACCCCCTTTCCTCTGGTAAAGACCATATTGTTGCCTGTGTCTATAAGTTTTTGTTTGTCTTGTGTGTTCATTTGTTGCTTTCAGTTTTATATCTCACATATGAGTAAAACCATATGATTCTTAATTTTTTCTGTCTCACATATTTTGCTTAGCATGATATTCTCAAGATCCATTGGTGTTGTTGTAAATGGCAATATTTCACCTTTCTTATGGCTGAGTACTATTCCATTGTATATATGTACCACATCTTCTTTATTTAATCTTGTATAGGACACTTTGGTTATTTTCATGTCTTGGCCACCATGAACAGTTCTGCAATGAACATGGGAGTGCGTATATTTTTGCCAATATTTTCAAAATTTTCAGGTAGATAACCAGAAAAGGGTTGCTGGGTTACATGGTAGGTCTACTCTTAATTTTGGGGGAAACCTCCACACTGTTTTTCATAGATGCTGTACCAGTTTATATTCCTACCAGCAGTGAATGAGGTTTCCTTTTTCTCTATAACCTTTCCAACACTTGTTATTACTTACCTTATTGATAATAACCATTCTAAGAGCTATGAAGCGTTATCTCATTGTAGTTTTGATCTGCATCTCTCTAGTAGCTAGTAAAGTTGAGCATCTTTTCCTATATCTGTTAGTCATTTGTATGTCTTCCTGTTCAGGTGCTCCATCCATTTTTTAATTGGGTTGTTTGGTGTTGAGTTGTTTAAATTTTTATATGTTTTGACAATTAACCACTTATCAGAGCTGTTGTTTGCAAATATCTTCTTACATTTGGTTGGTTGTCTTTGTTCTGTTGACAGGTTTTTTGCTGTGCAGAAGCTCTTTAGTTTGATGTAGTGCAATTCAATTATTTTTGCTCTTAGTTTGCCTTTTGGGTCATATTTATAAAAGCCTCTAAAGACCAAGGTCCATAAGTTTAGTACCTATGTTTTCTTCTATGTAATTTATTATTTTATATATTATATTTCATTCTTTGATTCATTTTGAGTTACCTTTTTATACATGGTAACAAACAATAGTCTAATTTTATTTGTATGCATGTGGCTTTCCAATTTTCCCAGTACCCTCTATTGAAGAGGCTTTCTTTTCTGTTATTTTTAGGTTTATTTATGTAATAAACTCAAGATGGATAAAAGACTTAAACATCAGTTGTAGTACCATAAAAGTTTTAGAGGAGAACATAGGTAGTAAAATCTCAGAAATTCCACATGGCGATATTTTTTACTGAACAGTTTACTGAGCAATATCATTTTTTATTGTTGTTTAAGTACAGTTGTCTCCATTTCCCTCCCCACTCTCCCTCACCCAGCCCACCCATAACTCCCACCCTCAATCAATCCTTCCTCCCTTTAGCTTTGGCCATGGCTGCTTTATACATCTTCCTTAAAGACCCTTACCCTTCTTTCCCACGTTATGCCCCTTCCCACTCCCCTCTGGTTACTATCAGTATGTTCTTCATTTCAATGTCTCTGGTTATATTTTGTTTGCTTGTTTCTTTTGCTGCTTAGGTTCCATTTATAGGTGATCATATGGTATTCGTCTTTCACCGCCTGGCTTATTTCACTTAGCATGATGCCCTCCAGTTCCATCCATGCTGGTGCAAAGGATCGGGGTTCTTTCTTTCTGCCGTGTACTATTCCATTGAATAATTTTACCATAATTGTTTTGATCCACTCACTTACTGATGGGCACTTAGGTTTCCTCCAATACTTGGCTACTGCAAATTGTGCTGCTATGAACATTGGGGTGCATAGGTTCTTCTGAATTAGTGTTTCAGGATTCTTAGGATAAAATCCCAGTAGTGGAACTGCTGGATCAAAAGGCAGATCCATTTTTAGTTTTCTGAGGAAGTTCCATACTGTTTTCCATAGTGGATGCATCAGTCTGCATTCCCACCAACAGTGTACTAGGGTTCCCTTTTCTCCATAACCTCTGCAGCACTTGTTGGTTGTTGATTTACTTATGATGGCCATTTGGATTGGTGTGAAATGGTATCTCACTGTGGTTTTAATTTGCATCTCTCTGATGGCTAGTGATGCTGAGAATTGTTTCATATGTCTCTGGCCCTCTGCATGTCATCCTTGGAGAAGTGTCTGTTCAAAACCTTAGCCCATTTTTTAATTGGGTTGTTTGTCTTCCTGGAGTGCAGTTGAGTGAGTTCTTTATATATTTTGAAGATCAAACCCATGCTCAAGGTATCATTTGCAAATATATTTTCCCATACACTGGGTTCCCTTTTCATTTTGCTGATGTTCTCTTTAGCCATGAAGAGGATTTTTATTTTGATGAAGTTCCATTTATTAATTCTTTCTTTTAGGTTCCTTGCTCTAGAGGAGATATCAGTAAAAAATATCGCCATGTGGAATTTCTGAGATTTTACTACCTATGTTCTCCTCTAAAATTTTTATGGTATTACAACTGATATTTAAGTATTTTATCCATCTTGAGTTTATTTTTTGTGTATGGTGTAAGTTGGTGATAAAGTCTCATTCTTTTGCATGTAGCTGTCCAGCTCTCCCAGCACCATTTCTTGAAGAGGCTATTTTTGCTCCATTTCATGCTGCTGCCCCCTTGTCAAATATTAATTTTCCACAGAGATTTGAGTTTATTTCTGGGCTCTCTATTCTGTTCCATTGGTCTATGTGTCTCTTCTTATGCTAGTACCAGGCTGTTTTGATTACAGTGGCCTTGTAATACAGTTTGACATCAGGTATCTTGATCCCTCCTACTTTGTTCTTTCTCAAAATTGCTGCAGCTATCGAGGGTCATTTATGGTTGATATAAATTTTTAAAGTGTTTGTTCTACATCTGTGAAATATGTCATGGTACTGTAATAGGGATAGCATTGAATCTATAAATTGCTTTGGGTAGTATGGACATTTTTATGATGTTAATTCCTCCAATCCATGAACACAGTATATGCTTCCATTTGTTTGTGTCTTCCTTAATTTCTTTGCTCAGTGTTGTGTAGTTTTCTGAGTATATGTCTTTTACCCCCTTGCTTAGGTTTATTCCTAGGTACTACATTTTTCTTGTTGCTATATCAAATGGGATCTTTCCCCCTGATTTCTGTTTCTAGTATTTCTTTGTTGGTGTACAAAAATGCGTTCAATTTCTGAATGTTGAATCTGTATCTCACCATTTTGCCAATTCACTTATTAGGTTGAGTAGTTTACTAGTGGAGTCTATAGGATTTTCTATGTACACCGTCATGTCATCTGCAAACAATGACAGTTTTGCTTCCTCCTTTCCAATTTGGATGCCTATCATTTTCTTTTCTTGTCTGATTGCTATGACTAGGGCTTCCAATATTATTTTGAATAGGAGTGGTGAAAATAGACATCCTTGTATTGGTCCTGATGTTAGTGGGAAAGCTTTATTTTTTTCTTATTGAGTATGATGTTGGGTGTAGGTCTGTCATATTTGGCCTTTATTATGTTGAGGAATGCTCCCTGTACTCCCACTTTGCTGAGTGTTTTTTATAAATGAGTGTTGTACCTTATGAAATGCTTTTTCTGCATTCATTGATATGATCATGTGATTTTTATCTTTGCTTTTGTTTATGTGATGTGTTACATTTATTGATTTGTGAATATTGTACCATCCTTGCATCACTGGGATGAATCCCAGTGGATCATGTTGCATGATCTTTTTAATGCATTGCCACATGTGGTTTGCCAACATTTTGTTGACGATTGGAACATTGATGTTCATCAGCAATATTGGCCTATAGTTTTCTTTCTTTATTGTGTCTTTATCTGGTTTTGGGATTAGAACGATGCTGGCTTCATAAAAAGAGTTTGGAAGTCTTTTGTCTTCTTGGATTTTTTGGAATAGTCTGTGAAGGATAGGGGTTAGCTCATCCTAATGTTTTATAAAATTCTCCTGTGAAACCATCTGTTCCAGGGCTTTTGTGTGCTAGGAGTTTCTTGATTACTGCTTTGATTTTGTCAGCTGTTATTGGTCTGTTCAGACTTCCTGCTTCTTCTTCATTCAGGTTTGGAAGATTATATTTTTCTAGAAATTTGTCCGTTTCACCTAGGTTTTTAAGTTTCCTGGCATATAGTTAGTTGTTAGTAGTACTTTCTTACAATCATTTGTATTTCTGTGGTATCATTTTTAATCTCTCCTCTTTCATTTCTGATTTTATTTATTTGGGTTCTTTCTCTCTTTTTCTTGATGAGGCTGCTTAAAGGTTTGTCAATTTTGTTTATCTTTTCAAAGAACTTGCTCTTGGATTTACTGTTCTTTGAATTGATCTTTTAGTGTTTGTTATTTAATTCTGCTATGATCTTCCTTCCTTCCCTTTGCTCTGGGTTTGTTTGTTGTTGTTCCTTCAGTTCTTGTAGATTTAAGGTTTGGTTTTTTAGCTGAAACATTTCTATCTTTTTCAGGTAGGCCTGTATCACTCTGAACTTCCCTTGCAGGACTGCCTTCTCTGTGTCTCATAAGTTTTGGACTGTTGTGTGTTAATTTTTATTTGTTCCCAGAAACTTTTTTATTTCTTCCTTGGTCTCATTATTAACCTGTCCATTGTTTAATAGTATGCTATTCAATCTCCATGAATTTGAGTGTTTTTGCCTTCTTTCCTTTGAAGTTGGTTTCTAGTTTCAGTCCCTTGTGATCTGAGAAGATGCTTGATAATATATCAACTTTTCTGAATTTGTTGAGAGTTGTTTTGTGTCTTATCATGTAGCCTATCTTTGAAAATGTTCCATGTGCATTTAAAAAGAATGTGTATTTTGTTTTTTTTTGGGGGGGGGGATGAAATGTTCTCTATATATCAGTTAAGTCCATTTGATCCAGGGCATTGTTCAATGCCACAATATATTTGTTGATATTTTATATGGAAGATCTATCCATTTTTGACAGTGGATATTTTGACAGGGGTGTTAGAATCCCCTTCTATAATTTTGTTGCTGTCAATATCTTTCTTAAGTCCTCCAGGACTTTCTTTATGTATTTGTGTGCTCCTATGTTGGGTGTGTATATATTCAAAATGTCTTTTTCTTCTTGATGGATTCTTCCCTTGAGTATTATGAAGTGACCTTCTGGGTCTCTTTTTACTTCATGTATTTTGAAGTCTATTTTTCCTGATAAGAGTATTGCTACCCCAGCTTTTATTTTCCTGTCCATTTGCTTGGAATATTTGTTTCTAGCCCTTCATTTTAAGTCTGTGTAGGTCTGTTGTTCTGAGGTGGGTCTCTTGTAGGCAGCATATGTGTGGGTCATGCTTTCTTATCCACTCAGCTATTCTGTGTCTTTTGATTAGAACATTTTATTGATTTATATTTAAGGTTATTATTTATAGGTACTTATTCATTGTCATTTTTTCATACCTGTGTTTCTCTCTCTCTCTCTTTCTTTTTCCTGTTTCTTAAAGCAGACCCTTTAGCAACACTTGCAGAGCTGGTTTGGAGGAGGTACATTCTTTGAGGCTTCTTTTTGCCTGGGAAAGTCCATATTTAGCCTCCCATCTTAATTGAGAGACTTGGTGGGTAAAGTAGCCTTGGTTGCATGCTTTTGGTTCTCATTACTTGGAATATTTCTTGCCAATCTCTTCCGTTTTAGAGCATTTCCATTGGGAAGTAAGCTTCTAGTCTTATTGGGGCTCCCTTGCATGTTATTTCCTGTTTCTCCCTTGTTGCGTTTAAGATTCTGTCTTTGTCTTGGAAATTTACCATTTTAATTATGATGTGTCTTGTAGTGGGCCTCTTTGGGTCCCTCTTAATTGGGACTGTCTATGTTTTCTGGATTTGTGTGATGTTTTCTCTCATCAAATTAGGGAAGTTTTCCATCATGACTTTTTCAAATAGGTTTTCTATCCCTTGCTCTTTTTCTTCTCTTTCTCGTGTCCCTATTACACAGATATTATTTTGTTTCATGTTGTCATGAATTTCCCTTAGCCCCTCTTCATCCTTTCCAAGCCTCCTTTCCTTTTCTTGCTCTTTCTGGGTGTTTTTTTTCTACCTTGTACTCCAGTTCACTGATCCAATCCTCTGCTTCATTGAGTCTGCTTTTGATTTTTTCTACTGTGTTCTGCAGTTCATAAATTATATTCTTCATTTCCTTTTGGCCCTAGTTGATAGTTTCTATATATTTTTTCATGTTAATACAGTTTGCAGTGAGTTCATTGTAGTTTCCCTGTAGTTTTTGGTAATTCTCTGTGAGCTCATTGAGCTTCCTGATAACCATTGCTTTGACTCAATATCTGATAGTTGACTTGCCTCTATTCCATTTAGCCTTCTTTCTGAGACTTCCTCCTTTCCTTTCATTTGGGGATTGTATCTTTGTCTTCCCATTGTTTGTGAGACTCTTCTTGTTAGCCTCATTTTATTAAATTGATCTGTTCTGATTCCCTGGGTTTATGGCATGAACTCTATGATAGGAGACATGTGAGATTCAGTGGTGCAGTCTCCTTGATTTCCTGAGCTTGCTGGCCTTGGGCTGCCATTTATGTTGGCTTTCTGGATGTCTATGGGTTTGATGGTTGTTAGGTATTTCTTTGGTGGGGCCTTCCTTCCACCTGGTTAACTGTCTTAGAAGAAAAGGGTCAGGCACACTCCTTGGGTCTGGGGGCATGAGTGCTCAGCCTCTGCTGCCAGGGGACTGCAGTTGCTGCAGTGGGAGTTGAGGGTCCAGGGGTAGGTAGGGGTGCAGAAGGTGGGGGAGAGTGCTGCCAGAGAATTCCCAAAACAGCTGCTGAGTGCCTCCTTTTGTTCTTTTTTCTTTAAAAAAAATCCTCCTATTTAAGCCTGCCACTCCAAACAAGTGCCTGGCCTCTCAGCCCAACTCTCCAAACAGACTGGGGACAGACAGGGGACTGACTGGGTCAGGGTCCATCACAGCCCAACTTTTCCCAGCCAGCATCCACAGTCTCAGTGGGTGCACATTGCCCCTGTGTGTTTGCCATTTGTCCTATTCCCCACTGCAACTTCAGGCATTCAGCTCCCTCCTAGTGCTGCTCAAACCTTGTTTGGCAGAGGAGGGAAACATTGACCTGGTTCTCTCCCAAGAATACTGCAGCAGATCTGGCAGGTGCCAGGGCTGCAGCTGTCCTGGTCCCAGCTCTGGTCCCAGGAACCTTATTGTCCTGAACCACTCTCCTTACCATCTGATTTTTCAATGTCGTCTACAGTTTTGGCCTCCATTCTTTGTATATGCTGGCATACTGTTGGCTGTTCATTCTGTTCCTCAGAAGATCTGCTAGGTGTTTCACCCTGCACTGGAGAAGGTGGACTCTGCTCCCACCTATCTTGCCACCATTTTCCTTCTGCCAATATTGTCTTAACATTTTTTCTCTTTTGTTTTCTTTAAAAAAATTTAAAGTTTTTATTTATTTATTTTTAGAGAGGGAAATGGAGGGAGAAAGAGAGGGAGAGAAACATCAGTGTATGGTTGCTTTTTGCACCCCTTACTAGGGACCCGGTTTGCAACTGGGTCATGTGCCCTACACTGGGAACTGAACTAGTGATCCTTGGGTTCGCAGGTCAGCACTCAATCTGTTAAGCCAAACCAGCCAGGGCTCTTTTTTACTTTTTTAATATGTAATAGGGGCTTTCACCTGTCATTAATGTTTTCTACTCTGGCTCCAGGATGCAATGGGTTAGAATTAGGTGTTATTTTTAGAGCAACAGAAATTTAACCAAAAAATAAGAGCACTTCTGATTGACACTATTCCCATTACTTGCTTTGAAATATTCATTTTCATGATGTGGTTTACAGAACTTGAGATGTGACAGGAAGATTAGAGCTCATTTTACCAGAAAGGGGAGCGCAGGTCTCTGGAGGGCATGTAGCAGCCAGAATTCACACACCTTGGTCAAGGGAAGTTGGATTTTCTGCAGTTCTCTGAGACTAATATAGTGGAGGCAAATCAAACATCTTTGCACATACACATTTGATGTACATTTGTTTTTACAATTTATTGATGTATTAACAGTGTACTAGATTGATTGCAAAATAGATACATTAATAATTCTCAAGAAACTCTTAATAGATTTCTTCCAAGGAAGTTAGTACACAGCGTAATACATAATGCCCTAGAGCATCTGTGACTATAAATCATCACAGAGACTGGAATGTTAAATTTATACTCAAAAGACAATTAAAGAGATGAAAACTACAATAAATTACTGGCATGGCACACACAATGAGGAAATTATTTTAAAATTAATTATTTTGTTTTATGGTGGGATAATTGGTTATTTTTTTGTAAAATTTTCTTTATGTTTTTATACTATTATATTTGCAGTGTAAGCATATTGAATGGAGGAAAAACAAAAGTCATTGGCTAAAATAGACTAAAACATATGTTATTGTAGACTTAATTTAATATTTTATTTACTGTAAATTTCCTACAGTCTACATTGACTTATATGCCCAATAACTAGGGAAAAAAGTATAGAGTTCAAAATTCTTATTAGTACTACCTCATACCAAATAGCCTGAAGAGTCTTTTTCAAAAAACATATAAATTAAGCATTATTTAAACTGTATTATTTCCTTTGTTCCCCATTTGGTCTGCTCTGCCTCCTCTGCCTGTTTCACACCCTGTGCTGCAGAATCTGTGAGAGGAGGTGGTTGTCCTAGGAGCTGGGGAGACAGAGTAAAGAAGGAGCCTTCATTATGCATGTTCTGGCCTCTTCCCCACACTGGGGGTTGTCTCCGGGAGACTACTGTCCTCTTGGCCAGTCAGGGCCTGGGCTTTTATGCCCCTGCAAAAAGGGCAATTGATGGATAAATATGGGGTAGACTGAATGATGCCCATGATATCATGTGATGGGGAGCAAGCGAGACATAGATTAGTGTGCAGTACACAACCACAATACAATACAAAAAACAAATAAATAAGCCAATAAACCCAAAACATGTGTATGTGTGAGCATGAGCATAGAAAAAGTAAGATATACCTGTGACATTCATCAAACTGTCCAGGAGGAGTTTATGGAGAGATACATAGATATAACCACATGGTATTTCCCTTGGGATAAGCATATGTTACATCTGCTGTTAAGGTGACATCCAAGAAACACAAGGAAATGAAGAGGAATTGTTTGCTGTTGAGTCTTGGGCTATAATTTGCAGCTCTAGTTTGGACTTCACTTAGACTGTGATCTCAGTAGGTCTCAGCATCTATGTTTTTACCTCCTCGGGAGATTCTAATGTGCAGCCGTGTGTAGAAGCTTACTCATAGATAAATGCTTACTCACCCAAGTACTATCCATAGCAAAGGGTCTTAACTCTGGTCACATACTGAAATCATCTTCCTGGCTTCTGAGACATCAGCATGTGCCTAAGTAGCACCCTGGAAATTTCTTCATAAGGCCAGCCAGTACTCAGCTCCTGGATGAGAGCAATGCCAGTTGCTGAGACTATTTGAATTCACTTTGGAACTTGGAAACCACCACAAGATAGAGCCAAGGACTCACTGTTACACAGACCTGAGACACAATTCCATTCATTACCATACCTCCATAAGCCCCTAGCCTGACTTGTGATGCTTTGTGCCTCCAGGAATTAGTGTCAGGTCAGGGTCAGTGTCCAGTAATCCCCCCAAAGTCTACCATATCTTCCTTGCTGATACACAGCCACCCTGGTAAATGGTTAGGTCCCTTTAAAGAAAGATAATTAAAAAAAAAGATTAACAGTATAAATGTTTGGTACTCTAGTAAGATTCTTCCTCAAGGAGACTCGATCTCCCCTTCATTTAAGGGGTTTTGGGTCAAGTCTGCAAATTGATTGAGGGACCAAAAAGTGTATTGATTATTTAAGTCAGACAACTGTTCGTCAGATTTAGAGCTTTTTTGCTATACAGAATAAGGACATTGCAGATGCTCATTCAGCAACCTGCCCCTTCATTTCAGTTGATCAACTAGCCAAGGCACAGGTCTCCAAGATCAGACTTTCTGGTTACTGCTTTGACTCTAGTGTCCATTATGTGACTACCAACAAGCTTGCCTTCGAGGATTAAGTGTGGGGCCTCTATCTCCACAGGACTCCATAATTCCTACTGTGTTTAGGGATTCCCAGTTTGATGACAACTGTTCTCACTGTGATTTCTGACCTACAGGGAGGAGCTACCATGAAGGTCATCAAAGATTCTGGGCCTCCCCTCACAGACATATTTCTCCTAGTCATGGTTAAAGGTGTGTCCTGTGGTTTCTGGAGATTCAAACTTTAATTCATACAAGAGTCTATTAACAATGAAAATTCCCAGTCCACCTACCAGAGATAAAAAATCAGAAGAAAGGAGGGAAACTGTTTTGCCATCTCTGCAAGTGATCCTAATTCTTGCCATCTATGGACTGCCCCAGGGGAACTCTAATTTAGTTTAACAAGAGATTCATAGGGATATGAAATACTTGAATATAATTTCTGTGAAAACTCTGGGTTTTGAGTTTGCATTAGAATTAGTTTTTGTCTTGGGGACACCTGTTTTGTTCATCATCCTCGCTATGGTATAGTCTACCCATAATTGCATTTATGAAGAGGAGAAACTTGATAAATGTGGATAAAGACCCAAATATCTCCAAAACAGTCCTGGGACCAGGTTGGGGGCACCTGGGTCTGGACAACCTTACTTATAGTTGCCCTCAAGTAAAAGACTTTCTGAAGCAGAGCTTAGAGGTGGCCCAAAGACTCCATGGATTATTAAGTTCTACTTTAGAACTATTCAAGCAGTGATTCCCAATGTATCACAAATCACTTGTGGATCTTGATACAATGCAAATTCCAAGTCAGTAGGTCTGTGATGGGACCTGAGACTCTAAATTTCCAGCAGACTCTAGGTGATGCTGATGTTGCCAGTTTGCAGAAAACAACCTGAGTAATCAGGCATGAATAAGCACAGCTTTAGGGTTGAACACCCATTTCTGTTTGTGGGGTGCCTGGAATTTCCACTTATGTGACATGTTCGTAGTTAAGAAAAAATATATGGTATGTTCATATACTGTACCTATCAATTCCATCAAATTCAAATTGCCATAGATTATAAGACGTAAGACATTTCTACTTTCAGGAATGTTGAAATGTTTTTTGAAAAAAAAATTACACACACCTACACAGACATTAAAGTCTCTATATGTGTATCATTATAATATACATAGCACATCTCTGTCTTTGATTTACACTTCTATCCTTTGATGAGATTTTAGAGCTAGCATTTTGCTGTTTTGGGAAACATGAGGTCAAATACAACTGTGTGAAAAAAAATTTTTTTTCCTTCTCTACTCCTCTCCCTAAGTACCTTACTTCTGATTAAACTTGAGACCTAGAGAAATAGCACAGTTTAAAGCAAATCAATTGCTGATAGCCTGAACAATAGGATTTATTCCATGAATGTTTACAACTCATTTCCCTACTCTCTTTAATACTTTGAAAGCATTTGAAGAAATTGAAAAAGATGTGGGAGCTAAAAGAATTGGTACAAGATATGATGGAAGTCAAGACTTTCATAATTTAATTTACAGGTGAATGAGATATATACACTTTGTCTGTTTGTAAACTTACATTTATTTAAAAAACATAAACAAGTTTATGAAAGTAAAAGTTAATGTGCTTCCAAAAACTAAAAGAAAATTCCATCATCTATCCCTACAACACCATTGTGGGAGGAACACCTTTAATCCTTACTGCATGGAAAACCCACTCAAGACAAAAAGAAGAAGAAGAAGAAGAAGAGGAAGAAGAAGAAGAAGAAGAAGAGGAAGAAGAAGAAGAAGAAGAAGAAGAAGAAGAAGAAGAAGAAGAAGAAGAAGAAGAAGAAGAAGAAGAAGAAGAAGAAGAAGAAGGAAGAAGAAGAAGAACCTAGTTTGTTTGGCTTGCTTTTTCTCTTTTTTCTTATGCAACTCATAGTAGGTCTATAGCAACCACAAGCAGAAGAACAATATCCTGGCTTTTTCCAAGTGTGAGTTAAGCAGTTTAAGGAAGGTCTGCTGGAAAAAAGAGGGTCAAGTTTGAGAGCTCTTCTCCTATTCAAGTGGCCACAATATTCTATTTCTATAAGCTTTATTTCTCATGTCCCTTTAGTCCTACTCTGGCTGGGGACCAGGATGATTAGCAAGCTATATATACCCTTGGATAAGCTGAAGAAATATGAGTACCAGTCTAAGTTTCCATCCTGGATTGGGAAGAATAATGCAGCTGGGAGTGAGAATTGCTCTCCCCACAACTCAATTTTGAAGATAATTGAATCTCTTGAAGAGAATCCTCCAGAATTGAATCTCTGTCAGGGAAACCTCCAAAATCTAGGAAAGTAGGGTTTTAAAAAATTTTTATTTATTTATTTTCCACATTTTTAAATTATTGCTCAATACAGTGGTCTCCATGTTCCTCCCACCACTCCCCAACCCCAGCCATCCCCACTTCCCAACTTTGAACCTACCCCCCTTTGGCTCTGTCCATGTGTCCTTTATACATGTTCCTGAAAAATCCTCCCCCCTTTTCCCCTATTATCCCCTCCCACCTCACCTCTGGTTACCATCAGTTTGTTCTTAATTTCAATGTCTCTGGTTACATTTTGCTTGCTTGTTTGTTTTGTTGATTAGGTTCCTGTTAAAGGTGAGATTACATGGTATTTGTCTTTCACTGCCTGGCTTACTTCACTTAACATAATGCTCTCAACATCTGTCCATGCTGTCACAAAGGGTAAGAGCTCCTTCTTTCTGCTGTGTAGAATTCCATTGTGTAAATGTACCATAGTTTTTGATCCACTCATTTACTGATGGACACCTGAACTTCTTCCAGCAGTTGGCTATTGTAAATTGTGCTGCAGTGAACATTGGGTGATGGATTCTTTTGAATTTGTGTTTCAGGGTTCTTAGGATATAATCCCAGCAGTGGAATTACCAGGTCAAAAGGTAGTTTCATTTTTAGTTTTCTGAGAACATTTCATACTGTTTTCCACAGTGGCTGCACCAGTTTGCATTCCCACCACAGTGTACTAGGGCTCCCTTTTCTCCACATCCTCTCCATCATTTGTTTGTTGATTTAGGTATGATGGCCATTCTGACTTGTGTGGTGTTACTTTTCTATTTGCTCCATAATAAATTACCACAACATAGTGGCTTAAAGCATCAAAAATATATCACCTGACAATGTGGATGGGTCAGAAGTCTGCAGGGCTGGCTGAAGTCTCTGCTCAGGGCCTCACAGGTGGAAATCCAGATGTCAACAGTTCTCAGCTGAGGCACAGTTCCTTTAGGTAGAATTCACTTCCTGTGATTGTGTGATGGATGTTCCCATTGCTGTGTTAGCTGTTGGCCAGGGACCATTCTCAGTTTCTAGAGGCTGCTCACAGACCTTGCCATTTGGTGCTCCAGGCTGTTCACCAGGGAGGTGTCTGCTTTTATCCAGGCCAGAGGGAGTGCATGTCTGCCTTCATCTTCTGCCACCAGTGGGAGACTCTGAAAGGGCTCGCCTGGTCAAGTCTGGCCCATCTGGAAAATCTCCCCACACTTAATGAGATGTGGGACTTTAATTACTTCGTAAAAATCCTTTCACAGCAGCGCAGAGATTAGTGTTTGAATAAATAACTAGAAAGGGTATGACCACCAGGGACTGGGTACTTGGGGGCCATTTGAGATCACTGCCTACTGCAGTGTCACAAATACTTTCTACCAGTTTTCAACTCATATTTGAACTTTCCATAAAATTTCTTATTTTTGTTTTGATGAACAGAGTTTTTTTCTTATTATTAACTAAGCTTAATACATTACTCATATTTTACTAGTTTTTCTTTTCTAATAAACTTTTTCTGTCCCAGAATCCTACCCAAGACCCTATGTTACATTTAGTCATATTTCTTATAAGTTTCCTCCTGGTTATATAATTTCTCAGGCTTTCCTTGTTTTTAATGATCTTGACAGTTTTAAGAATACTGGTCAGGTATTTTATAGAATATCCTTCAATTTGAATTTGTCTAATGTTTTTCTTATGGTTAGACCAGGGTTATGGGCTTGGGGGAGGAAAACTGCAAAGGTAAATGCCATTCTCAATATATCCTATTAGGGGCACATGCTATAACCATGACTTATCACAGATGATGTTGACCTCGATCACTTGGCTAATTAGTATTTGCCAGGTTTCTCCACTTTATTTGGTCACAAGATACCATGTACTATGATTTTTAATATACTGTAGGATTTGAATTGTTAAAATGTTATCATGGGAACCTATATTTATGAGTTAAATAAGCCTGTAATATTCTTTGCTTGTACTGTACTTGTCAGGCTTTGCTTTATTATTATACTGGTATTACAAAACAAATTGACAAGTCATCTTTATTCTCTGAAAAAGTCTGTATAAATTGGAATGATTTATCAGATAAGAATTTTGTGGGACCAGACTACAAAACCATATGACAACAGTGTTTTACTTTGTCAAAAATTATTGCCATTGTTTAAGTTTCTTTAATAGTTTCTCATGCAATCTGATTTTACCTAAAATAGATTTACTATGTTATGGAAAAAAAATTTCCATTTCAGCTAAGTTTTTTAATGTGTTCCACTATGTTACTGATATCATTCTTTTAGATTACTATTGCTGACACTCCATTTGTGGTTATGTCCCATTTAAAAATTTATAATATATTATTCATTTGTGTCTTCTTTTTATTTCTTTATTATTTTTGACAATTTTTTCTCCTTTATATATGGTGGCCATATGTTATCTTTCAAACCAGGAGAGTAAAAGGAGACCTCCAAAATAAAAATTATATAAAATATGGCAATATAACAAATTAGTATTTTACAATACACTAAAATAAGTAGTATTTTTTTGTTTACTATATTTTTATTTTTAATTGTTGTTCAAGTACAGTTGTCCCCATTTTCCCTCCACCACTATTCTTCTCACCACCCTTACTCCTAACCCCCTTTGGCTTTGTCCATGGGTCCTTCAAACTTGTTCCTTGATAACTCTTCCCCTTCTTTCCCCCAATACCCCTCTCCCCTCTATGGTTACTGTCATTTTGTTCTTCAGTTCAATGTCTCTTGTTATATTTTGCTTGTTTGTTTGCTTTGTTGATTAGGATTAGTTTTAAAACTCTTTTGAAATATATTTTTCTTAAAATACATATGTGTATATGTTTATATACATATATACATATGTGTATATGTATGCATGTATATATACACATACATATATATGATTGTGAAAACAAATTTAGAAACAAAAATCAAACCTAGTAATGAATATCAAAACATTAAAAATTGCAAAAAAGAATTATGCTTGGTTAGTATTCATATACTTTGGTAATTTTTGCTGCAACTTTTTCAAAAACTGTCACTGATTTTTTATAATAACATTTTTAAATATATGTCTTACTGCTTTTAATTTTAAAAATAAAATCTCCACAATTTTCTTTAAATTTGCATTATGTGATTAATATACTTAATGCACTAAAAAAGTTGAACCTCCTGTGTAGAGAATGACATTTTTTATTGTGAAACTATTTCTGAGAGCTAAAGTACCTGGGAAGTCCAGAGCCTGATGGAAGCTACTTTCGATTTTAGGGAGGTTTTTAGGTATTAAAGTCATAAATATTTTAGCCAAAATAATTTTACAGGTACTATCATTTTGCTTTCATTCAGGATACATGTCACTGACAAATATTTCAAAAAGACAAAACTTGCCAAATAACCAGCCTATATAATTTTGAGGAATATTTTGCCAAATTTAGATGTTGCAAAATCATCATCCAGCATTTTTTTAGATATTCTTATATTTTAAGGCTTTTTTCATTTATGTAGAATAAAATGCAAAACTAAGTTTAGAAAACTCATGAAAGTTGAACTTCATTGTTGGTTTACATGGGTTCCTTTTTACAATTGTTACTTTAAATCTTCAACATCTAAAATATAACTTGTGGTAGAAAAAAGGAATAAAACACATTTTTTGTGCTATTTTTAAAACTTAACTTCACAAAATGTGTAGTTCAGTTACTTAGCTGTGTCTATGTAAAATATTTATAAATTTTGCAAACTATATTTTTATTCCAGTTGGCAGAAAAATGCAGTTTGTTTAGAAAATCTTCTATAGTATATGTGCCCACAATCAATTTCTAGTATATTTCTGCTCACAGGTTTTTAACTCTAGAAAAAACATGGTTCTTAACACAAATCTTGGTACCATCAAAATTTTACTTTTTATTACCACAAATCAAAATAGTTTTATTCTTATTGTTGAATTTTTAAACTCAAATCCTGCTAACATTCATATCACATCAGATGTTTCCCCTTAAACAGAATAAACGTCTAAAGGACTACTTTGATAACCTGGGTTAGAAGAGAAGATCAAATAGGTATTGAGATTAAGTAATAATTTTTTAAAACATTTTATTTATTTTTAGGCAAAGGGGAAGGGAGGGATAAAAAGAGGGAGAGAAACAGCAATGTGTGGTGTCCTCTTACATACCCCCTACTGGAGACCTGGCCCGAAACCAGGCATGTGCCCTGACTGGGAATTGAACCGATGACACTTTGGTTTGCAGGCTGGTGCTCAATCCACTGAGCCACACCAGTCAGGGCTGAGATTAAGTAATTTTCTATTTGAAGCATCTAGTGCTCTGATAGAAATTTGGAACCTCTTAATTATTGACCACATTCTTCTAAATGAAGCCAGACATTTATAGCTACACCCCATTAGTTATACACGCCATGGAAACGTTAAATTCAAAGTGAACAGTTACTTGAGCTAAATGAAAAGACTCTTCATAGCATGCTATGCAAACACATGCTCAGAAGATGTGTTCAATTTTTCTTTTAGGTTTAGTCTTCTCATATCGACTCTTAACCTGATATCCAATGTCATTATTTCTTGTTCCCATGTGGTCAGCATGGTCCCCATAGCAATGGTCAAGGCCTACAAACATTTTGTGCTAGGTAACTGCTCATTATCAATCTTCTTGAGAAATATAATTCTGTATTTAAATTTTTAAAAGATTTTATTTATTTATTTTAGAGAGGTGGGGAATGGAGGGAGAAAGAGAGGGAGTCAAACATCAACGTGTGGTTGCCTGTAGCACATCCCGTACTGGGAATATGGCCTACAACCCAGACATATGCCCTAACTGGGAATCAAACCAAAGATGCTTTGGTTCGCAGGCCTGAGCTCAATCCGCTGAGCCACACTAGCCAGGGCCTGTGTTTAATTACAAATTAAACACTGACATTTTAATTCTTTAGCTCATGACCACAAAATAATTAAACAAGAAAGCACAACTGCAAAATTAAAGTATTGCTTAATAATACAATAAGTAGCTATTGATTTATAGTACATGATAAATGAGAAAATGTTGTAACAGAAATGCCCCGACTATATACACTCTGTGGAAAGATTGGTCTACTTCCATCTCTTATATACACATATACCTCTCATATTTCACATATACCTAAACATTAATCTCCCATATTAAATCACTGACCCTACCAAAGGCATCCTGGTGGCCAGGCCATAACCAGTTGGTATACCTATTGGGTGGCAGGAATGTAAGATCAAGTATCTTTCCCACCAACAGGAAAAGTGAGCTGCCTCTAACTGCTAGTGTCCAGGCACACACCAATTTATCAGCAAATACTGCATACTGTCCCTCTAACAGAGAGACATCTGTTACATCTGAGAAAGCTATGTCACATCTGAGAAAGATTATAGATGCAAGTTATCCCAGATTATCTTTCAGGTTTAAACACATGTTCAAATGAGAATTCTGTTCAATTGCAAATGCTTCTAGATGAGAAACTATAATTGCAAATTGGAGGTGTACCATGTACATTCTGAATTAACAAAATTCAACTACGAATAATTATATTTAGTGAACAATAAATAACTTGAGGCATAAGATACATGGAAGGTGGCAGCACGGAAAAGAGGAAAACTGCAACTTCCTGACTAAGCCACATGTATGATTACCCATATTTTATACATATTTTGAAAGAAGCAAGATTTGCTTTACTGACTTTTTATTAGATATTTTTATTTACGTGCTTATTACTCCCTTCTATTTGTTTTCCTGGGGTTTATTTTGTTCTTTTTATTACTAATTATTTAATTAGATGGTTTACTCATCATTTTTATCTTGGCTACTTTTTAATATAAAGTCTGGAGTATACATTTTACTGAAAGATTGGCTTTTACTCTCTTCCATAGGTTTCTCTGACCCAGGAAGTTCCCATAAGTTCAGTCCAGTGGTCACAAGTGACTAGAGTAGACGAACACATTAATGATTATTTCTCTGGAGGGAAAAGGATGAGAGGCCAGTCAGTGATTTAACTAGGTGTTGAACAGAGCGAATGGGGCATTTAATATTCATATTAAAGATAAAGACTATTAAAATGTTTCACAGTGAAAGAACAAAGGCATGTGTACAGCAAGCACATACACAATCTAGAGAGGCATATCACTAGATTTAGCTCAAAATTATTAAAGAAGTCTTGAAATTATCAGAGGCTGCCAAAATGTATAAAACTCTTAGTTGTCATGGTAACAGACCAAATTTTATATCAGCAGTTGGAAAAATCAGATATTGGCCATATGCATGACATCATTTTTTTATAGTGTTTCCAGGGACAGGAGGAAATTTTTTTCTAATTAAGTTGTTTTTTTCTTTCCAGGGCCTTCCTGAATTTAGCAGATACTTTTTGCAGAGGGTATTAACCAAGGTTTTAGGATAAGTGATTGGTCAGCATCTCAATACCTGGGTAGAGTAAGCAAGTCTCAAGGAAAAGGCTGACTTCTAGGTTATGCAGAGTATGAAACTAGTGCTGTGCAATTCTTCATCTGCCACAGACTGATGATTGGATACTTTGCTGTGCTATACATGCTCTCTTAGGCCTGCTCAGCCCTCACTGAAGGCACCATGGGAATGCCTCTGTGTTGTTAGAGCACACAGAATTCCTTGAAATAGTGACTAAGTTATATAAACGAACTGCTCTTTAAAAATTACACTGCTTTCTGGAGGATTATTTTGTGGTAATATTTCATTTTCATACAAATCCCACTAAATGAATATATGAAGTGATATTTCCACTTCATAGTTTTAGGCAAGAGCACACTTACCAATTTACTGAAGGCAGTGTTTTCTAGCGAGAATGCCTCATGTGGAGCCAAGCTGAGTTTCTAACATGTTTAGATGAACACGGGTGCTTTGTTCTGCTTGTGTAAGCTCAGAGAGGGATGAATGATTAGGATCTTCTAAAATTTTCAGCCTGTGTGCAAAGTTTATTATTTGCATATGTTTCCAGACACTGAAAGCACTTTTCTTTGGTATGACTTTATTTTTAAATTCATTCTGAGTGCTAGAATCATAAAGTATATGAAGATAGGAGATTATTAAGAAATGTTTCAGAAAAAAGAATGTACTTTCCAGAGGATGATGTCCCACACACCACTTAACACCCACTGTCACATTTCTTCCTGTAGAGAACACAAGAAACCATCATTATTTTCCAGTACTCATGACTGCTCCCTAATTGGTCTTATATCCATGAATTTCTTTCCATTGATCAATCAAGATGTATTTTCTCTCTGTGGAAATGCTTTAGGATGCATCATTATTTTTTTCATTAAAATTAGATAAATTTTTTTTCATTGAGTAGCTTTTTCTTTAGAAGCAGGATTTCCAGAAAGAGACCATTGAAGTATAATGTATTTGACTAACAATTAATAAGTGAAAAGCACAGTAGGATTACAGCCCTGTCAAGTTAGAGGCTGACCGACAGAGACTGGTGAAATTTGACACTTTCACAGCTTGGTAGACTAGTTATCACCAAGGTTGTTATGGAGTTAGTGCCCTGTACAACTTAACCAGTTTCATAAGTGGTTAGGTGTTCTAATTTAGGAATTTCCTTTCCTGACTGAATATTGCTGTTTTTCAAATGATCCTGAAAACAGCTTTTGTCTTCACTACTGCTTCCCTCCCAAATGAGTTCATGGAGATCTTATACTTGATCACTCTTTGTATGTGAATTCAGTGATTAATGGATACAATCCAAATGAAGAACATGTTGAAAGATAAACTTTTATCTCCCTTTCTGTCCTGGCATTCAGAGATAGTTGACCTTCCCCTTGTGCTGAGGCATGGATCCTTGCAGCCCTGCCTGCCACCTTCAGATGAGACTTCTGCCTACCGTGACAGTGAGAACCCTAACCTGAAGTGAAGACACCCTTGGTCACTATTCTTCTGTCAGTGGAGAAGTGACTCACAGAGGGCCTTTGTAACTTTCTTTCCTGCCTGGAATGGAATTGGAAGAAACAAACCCTTCTTAGACAAAACAAGTCACTTGTTCTCATTTCTATCAAATTACTGCCTCAACTCCTGTCATTAACCAACTTCCCTATGCCCCCAACTCCTTCCAGGGCTCACCTCCTGGCATATTTGGTGGCTATTCTCCAGGATACACCTTTCATGAAACCTTCTCTGCACAGGCTGACCAAGTCTCCCTGACATCCTCTAACTCTGGGACAGAAAATGGGGTTGAGGTTTACTTTTCCCCATCGTCCTCCCCCACCTTCCAACAATGCTGCTTTCACACTCAGGCCATTCCCCTCTACCACTTCCTCCCCTAATATGTGGCTATCCTGCTGTTCTCCTGGATACTCTCTGTCATAGGCTTGTTAGTTGATCATCAATATTAATGGCATCCAGCACGTGGCTACTCATTCTTTGACATTCGTATTGCAAAATATGGTTACCTCCACTCATCTTGAGTCTCCTGAAACCACAGTCCGCACAATCCTGTTGATGGTGTGTGGAACCAGAGAAGCCAAGATGTCTGGAGCAGTGTGAATGGGTGTGACATATGGGGGAGATGTGAGTGATGCAGGGCCCTTAGGCTAGGGTGCAGATTTGCAAAGTATATTCTATGTACAATGGAAGGTTTTAAGCAAATAAGTGATATGATTGAGTGTGGGTTGTAGAAGAATATTTCTAGATTCTTTGTTGGAACTGAATTACTGAAGGGCAAAATGGAAGCAGGCAAAACTAGTTTCGAATGTTTTAATAGTAGTTCCTGCCAAACACAGAACATTAGAGGAAACAGACTGTACTACACAAGCCAGGAATCAACCTAATTACTCCTTAGGCTACCACCCTCACAGGCACTCCACTGCCAAGCACTGTGGGTTCCATTTGCTTAGCAGGTTTTTTCTCTGTGATTCTCCTTTCTTCCTTTGTCATTTTGGTTGTGGCCATTGTCACCTATTTGCTAGGTTACTATTTTCATCTCTGCGCTCATCCTTTTTTTCTACTCTTAATTGATTCTGAACTGCAATAATGTAGCATGAATATTTTCACAGTACATGGCTTTTTAAGAAGCCCTTGATTATGACATAATCCTAAATCCCATTGAACTTTGGGTGAAATTCAAAATCTTCACATGTGGCCTGAACCCCTCCTACATGTTTTGCCTTTTGC
Source organism: Carollia perspicillata (assembly GCA_004027735.1). Taxonomy (NCBI): domain Eukaryota; kingdom Metazoa; phylum Chordata; class Mammalia; order Chiroptera; family Phyllostomidae; genus Carollia; species Carollia perspicillata. The sequence goes on along the minus strand of PVKM010015386.1, from coordinate 3,451 downwards.
CTACTATCTAACCTCATTTTTGCTTTTTCCCTTTGTACAACTCACTTTAGCCATTCAAATGCAACTCAGTTTTGAAAACAAGTCAGGTTGTGAAAATAGGGTTTTTCTTTTCTTAGAGACTTTTCATTCATTTCTTCAGCAAAGATATGGTTTCCCACAGTTCTCAGCAAGCCAGCTACTTTGTGAAATTCAGGTAAACATGTTGTCAGAGAGGCCATCCCCATGGCCCCACCTACATTATAGTTTTTATTACACATCATCTTCTGCAATTGGTAATGAACATGATGATAAAAACTGAGTGAAGGGAACACATATACTGTTCATTAATTTATCCTCAATTCTTTACCATATCTGAACCTTAGTAGACGTTTGTTACTATTTTCATAAGTAGGTGAATTAGTGAAGTGTAGTTGGAAATGAATTAATATTTCTGATGTTCTATTCCTTGTCTCCAAGTGTAGTGCTGTCTGGGGTCCCTCAGCTCCAATGTCAGGATTTGAGGGACAAACCTGACATTGTCTCTCAAATGTCAGCACATTTCCTGAGGGACAACAGGGTGTCAGGATTTCTCTGAGCTAAGAAAAATTCTAATATAGGGGCTGCTCTGTGAAAAGCAGTATGAAGTTAACTTAAAATTTAAAAGTGGAACTGCATTATGACTCAGTGATTCCACTTCCGGGAATATATCCAAAGAAACCCAAAACACTAATTCAAAAGAATATATGCACCTTATGTTCATTGCAGCGTTATTTATAATAACCAAGATTTGGAAGCAGCCTAAGTGCCAATCAGTAGATGAGTGGATTAAAAAACTGTGGTACATTTACACAATGGAAGTCTACTTGGCTGTAAAAAGACAAAAATCTTACCCTTTGCAATAACATAGATGGGCTTGGAAAGCATTAGGCTTAGTGAAATAAGCCAGTCATGGAAAGACAGATACCATATAATTATACTCATACATGGAATCTAATGAATGAAATAAACTAACACACAAAATATAAACAGACTAGTAGAGAAGAGACTGACAGCTGTCAACAGTATGGTGATTAGTAGAGAGAAAGTGGGGTAGAAGGAGTAGGAAAGAGGGTAAAAGGGGGAATAAATGATGATGGAAGGAAACTTGACTTGGGGTGGTAAACACACAAAACAATGTACAGTTGCTGTATTATAGAATTGATACCTGAAACCTATATAATTTTATTAACCGATGACACTCCAATAAATTCAATTAAAATAAAATGAAATAAAAATAACTAAATAAAACTGGGGCTGCTTTGTACCTCCCTACTGTCTGTCCCCTGGGTCTAAACTACTGGATTCAGCAGCCTCTCATCACATCTCTCTTCAGCAACCTCCACATTACCCTCAAACAGCCATGGACATGGCTGGCCTGGCTGAGAATTGCACCACAGGGTGAAGGAAAGGGATAATCCTTAGGAGCCACTTATGAAGATGTTGATGTGACAGCCTGGAGGGGGTGGACAGACATTTTTCATGTAGCTTATTCTCCTGCAGTTACAAGAAACTATCCTGAATCATGCACAGCAGGGTCAGCATGATCACCACTAAATAAAACTCCAGGCAGCATACCCCAGAACACAAGAGTTTGCTACAGGGAAGACCTTCCCTTCCCAGCATTGGCACTTTCCTGCTAGTATCAGAAATCCTTCCCTTGATCAATAAATAGAGTGGCTGAGGGGTTGGGGAAAATGTACCCAGAATACATGACTGGGAGATGCTCACCAGGCTCCTGATGTTTCATACTTGGGATGTTTTTTCTACCTTGGGCTTTAGGAGCAGCTGAGGAAACTACCAGCTGAAACTACCAGCTATAAATATCTCTCCCAGTCTTTGAGATGAACATTGTACCAAGAGCCCCTTATTAAAATAAGAGCCCAACAGAGGTACCCCAAGTAGTTACTACAAGCTTTGACCATCTATGGAATTTTGAAAAATACACATCAAAAATTTAAAAATTTAACTTGGTGGCAAATAAAAAATATAGTTGTGGTCTGACAGGTGGCTTACAGTCTATATTATGGGTGGCTGCATGACACATCAGTCATTATAAGTTACACCTCAGAACAAATTTCTACTAGAGATAGAGGCTATAAAGTGAACTGCAGGCAGAGAATGTGCTTGGAACGACATCTGTAAAGCCTGTCTGTCTCACTCTGCAAAGTTCTTACTCCCACACAGAATGTTTACTGGAAACAGAAGCATGGTCAGGTAGAAGAAATGTTTTTTGAAACAAAAAAAAAAAATGGCTAGTAATAGATGGAAATTGGTGGAAAACATTTTGATTTGATCTTGCTCAAAGACTTATATGTAAATATTTTACATTCCAATATGAATATTCAGATATTTTCCCTTCTATTATTCCTAGAAATCTATATTTTCTCTGCATGAAGGCTATGCATCTTTCTTCATATACAGTTGTCTAAAAATGTAGACCAGATAATTGTGTGTAGACTGAAAAGGAATTTGATATGAAAAAGAACAGAGACCAGTGGCCAATCCCAGTCATGTACTGGGAAGTCATTCCCCATCTGCCCTGTCCTATTCCTGGCTTGGCCATTTCCATTTGATGGGCAGGTTGCACAGTGTTTCCATCTTTACTTTGTGGGCTGTATGACATTAGATTACGTGTGAGCTTTGGGAAACACAGCTTCACATAGTATGATGGCTTCCTGATTTTCACCTTGGTTCAGCTGAATACAGTCCTCACTCAGAATTACCTTGCTAATAGGGAGAAAAAATAGTAATAGATAAAATACAATAAAAAATAAACTATTAAAAAAAGAATTACCTTGCTAGTATATTCTGGTTAGGGTTATCTACAGGGATGTTCCCTTGAAGGAATTAGAGGATGGAAGGAAGCAGTGTCATTTGTTGTAACACAGGAGGTCTGGGATCTCAACTGCTTATGTAGATAAGCTGAAAAAGCCCCAAGGAGGTCTGGGTGGAATAGACTTAGCCTTAATTATTCACATTACAAAGAGCTCCGATGATGACAGATCAGCAAGCAGGTCCACACCTCCTCTTAGTCTGAGACTTGTTTTAAGGGGTCTCAGTCAAAGGAGGCATGTGTCCAATGCATGACTGCCTTAGGATGTAGATTCAGAAAGAGGAGGTCAAGAGAAGGTCAGATTCAGTCACAGGAGAGGAAACCACTCCCAAAAGGGGATAAGGAGGAAATTACAATCCATTTCCAAAAGCAATAAGCCTTCCTTCTAGCCAAGGGCCATTTGGTCAGCCTTCTATCATAGGTGGTAGAAGTCATGTCTTGAGCTATCCCACATTTGTAGATTACACATCTTCTCTGAGACATTCAATCAAATATTAACCTAGGTGCTGCTATGAAGATGCAATGGGGTTCAGAACTCAGGGTGCTGAGTTCCTAGGAAAAGTCTCTTCAGCCTTGACTTGGGCGATTGGAGAAGTGCAC
>PVKM010015385.1:0-27956 GCA_004027735.1 Carollia perspicillata | reverse complement strand
TTTATTAGGTTCATAACACACAGGGATACAGGTAAAGCTCATCAGTCAATGTCAGGCAGTAAGGGTCAAACAACAGATAACAAAGAACTCTGAGGGCCTAATTTGAGTCAGGGTCAGATAGCTAAAGAGCCATAAAACTTTGAGGAACAAACTCACTTCTCTCTTGGACTCTTATCATTTGATTGAGAGCATTCTAAACAAAGCAGGTTTCACAGGATTTTACATATTCTTTCTTAGGCCTGATTGCCCTACGGAACCGCCCTTTCCAGCACAGGGCGGTACCCACCACCAGCATTGTCTCAGGCTTAAGTCAGGCAGGGGAAGTAAGGTATCCAAGAGATTAGGAGACATTTTGCAAACAGAATGAAGACTCAGGCTATGTCAGAATATCCAGGGAGGAAGAGTCCATCACCCCCTCTTTGCTGCAGCCCCCTGAGTCCTTCCTTGAGGGCCTCCCAAGTGATCACATCTGGCTTGGGTTGCCCCTCCCTTGAGGAGTGTTACCCGTCATTGACTAACTGACCAAGCATTGGGGGCCAGAGATGGATGAAGCAGAAGCAGGGCTCCTGCCAGGGAGATAAGCTTTGTCTCCTTAGTGGCTCACAGTCTGAAGGTCGCTTACTCAGCCTTAGCCATGGGGGGGTTACAGCTCCTGAAACCAGGCAGAGCGGTTCCCACCAGATATGGAGATCATTTGGAGGGTTATCAGCTGGGAGGGGGAGCGGGGAGAATGGGGAAAAAGGTGCTGGGATTAAGAAGCATAGTTGTTAGGTACAAAAAGGGCAGGGGGAGGTTAAGAACAGTATAGGAAATGGAGAAGCTGAAGAATTTATATGTGCAACCCATGGACATGAACTAAGGGGGGGACTGCTGGATGGAAAGGGGGTACCAGGAGGAGGAGGACAACGAGGGTAAACTGGAGCAACTGTAATAGCATAACCAATTTTATGTATATAATCTTTTCTTTTAAAGAAGGAAACAGGAGGTATCACTCCAGACCCTACAGACATCAAAAAGGTAGTAAGAAGGGTGTGGTGGTCAATTTTACATGTCAACTTGGCTGGGTCTCAGTGGCCAGATACATTATTCTGGATGGGTCTGTGAGGGTGTTTTCAATGGGACTCACAATGAAATCAGTGAACTGTAAGCAGTGCAGACTGCCCTCCATAGTGTGGGTGGGCCTTGTCCAATCAGTTGTGTGCAAACAGGTTTGATGTCATTAGCCCCTAGGGAGATGCAAGCTAGAAGCACCATAAGCTGTCACACCTCCAATAATGATGAAAATAAAAAGCTGTGACCACAACTGCTGGTGAAAACGTGGAGAAACTCGATCACTCACGCACCGCAAGTGTGGATGGGAAATGGTGCTGCTGCTCTGGACACCAGCTTGGCAGCTTCTTCAAAAACTAAGCACACGAGTACTGTATCACCCAGCAGTTGTGCTCTGGGTACTTATCCCGGGGAAATAAACACTTCTGTTCATACCACAGCCTACACACAAGCATTCGTAGTGTCTTTATTAGTATAGACCGAGGATGGAATGGACCCAGATGCTCTTTGTTGGGTGGGTGTAAACAGACTGGCCTGCCCACACCGTGGAATGCTGTTGACAACATGGAGGGTCACACTATTGGCACGTGCCACAACCTGGAGGGATCTCCGGGAAGTTACACTGGGTGAAGTAGCTACTATGTGATTCTACTTATAGGGCACTAAAATGATAACATGTTAGGGGCAGAGGACAGCTTAGTAGTTGCCAGGGATTAGTGACTGGTGGGGATAATCGAGAGGTATGTGTGGTTAAAAAAGGGTAACGTGAGCCCTGGCTGGTGTGCCTCAGTGGATTGAGCGCCAGCCTGCAGACCAAAGGGCTGCTAGTTCAATTCCTAGTCAGGGCAGATGCCTGGGTTCTGGGCCAGGCCTCCAGTAGGGGGAGCATGAGAGGCAAGCACACATTGATGTTTCTCTCCCTCTTTCTCCCTCCCTCCCCCTCTCAAAAAAAAATCTTAAAAAGGGCAACATGAGCCATCATCTTTGGGGTTCTTCAGTATCTTGCCCGTGGATGCAGGAACCAACTTGGATAAAATTGTACTGGATTTAATACACACACACAAATATAAGTAACACCAGGAAACATGATAGGTGGTTTGCATCAGTGTCAATGTCCTGCTTGTGATCTTTTTTTGTGACCTACTGCATTTTTACAAAATGTTAGTTACCCCGGGAGAAACTAATACACAAGGCGCCTTCTCTGTTGTTCCTTAGAATTGAATGCGAATCTATCATTACATCCGTAAAATATTCAATAAAAAATTGTGCTGCCAGGAATTCTGAGGAAATGACCGGAATGGTCTGTAAAGGTGTAAGAGTAGCCAGGCCCCTCTGAGAAGTGTCTCTGACAGAGCTGCTGCCCACCCGTGCACTGTGGCACCGGGCGGCCTGCATACCATGGTGTGCGGCCATAATGGGCCTGGACGATCGTTTTCCTAATCTACTGGCTTATATATAAAACCTGGGCAAGATACATATCTAACTGTTTCAAAGTGGACCTTGCCCATAAGCAAACTTTCTGGACCTGGTTAAGTGCAACCTGGGGGGCCAAGGCCCCTGGGAGGCCAGCCCTGGCTGCCTGCCCAACTCCATTCTGGTTAAGGCTCTTGTAGCGGTGTCCCCACAAAAGGAGGGCTACTCCAGGCATGAGGCCCCAGAGAAAAACAGTGGGACACTTTGCACAACTACAATAGGAGCCTGCAGTTCTGCCTTTCACAGCACAAAGTGACAACAAAAACTGTTCAAACAGGAAACTGAAGGGCACTTCCTCTTTGCTAGTCCTGGGGAACTGGAGCCTCCCCTCCAGGCCCCACCCACCACAGGAGGCTTGAGAGGTCTGGGAGAAGGCAGTGATGAAGATATCTGGGTGGGGGCTGGTACTCTGTGTGGGAGGATTCCAGAGTGGGGAGTGTTTGGGTGCACCTGATGTCAGTGCCCAACTCCACCCTAAGGGCCGTGGCCACCCGGAGGCCAGCGCTGGCTTCTGCCTTCCCTGCTGTACTTGCAGCTTCCAACACGGCCTCCAGGAGCATGCCGCCACGTAGGCATCGAATGGGATTTTCTGTGAGCCAGGCAATGTCGGGGAAATGGGCACCCAGATCACTTCAACTTCATATAATCTTCACAGGTCATGAAAAATTAGTCCTTTGATTCCTGCCCCCACCCCCACACCTAAAAATGAGAAAGCATCTTTGGGGGGGGTCACACAAAAAGAGGCAGCAGGCGCGGTCAGGACTGCACTATAGCTGGCTGCCCCCTGAGCTCTATGAGAAATACCCAGCACTGCTCTATTCTGGACAGTGTTCTAGGAAGAAGGAGCCTTCGGTGAGAATAAAAAAGAACAAAACGCTGCCACTGACTTATGATAATAAACAAGTAAATTATCAAGGGTGTGAGAGGGTCCTAAATTCCTCCGTGCCTGGCTCAGTCATGAAAAGAGTCTGAGGCTGGAGCTGAACTAGTGGGCTACAGAGTTCTGCCACAGAGCAGGAGGCTGTGGACACTACAGAGGGCGGGCTGAGGGCCACAGAGGGCTCTGGGCAGGACGGGCGTATGCACTCACCTTACAAAGTAGGCCAATACTTGTTGAGTGAACGACTTCCTAATGATTACATTGACACTTACAAAGTGAACACATTTATCTAATTTTCATACAACATAAGCTGTAGTCCAAACAAGGTGACAAAGGACCGGCCTCTGGACCCAATTCAGGCTGCAGTAATTAGCTGGCATGCACAGACATGTGCATCAGGAAACTGGACACTGCACATCGAGACTTCTCACAGATGCTGAAAGGGGACCCGCGTTCCACGTGCTCAGAACCCGCTGCCGCTGGGCCTCCCCACCCGAGGGGCTGGCTGCTCGGAAGCCACAGCCAGCCCCCAGGAAGGCCTCCGGGCTGCCGGCCACCGCAGTGTGCGGTCCTATTCCATGGCATACACAAAGATTCAGCTTTAATCCCTGCTCTACAGAGAACGAGGCCGCGCAGGGAAGCGCCTCATCGCCTTCGGGGCCCGTGGGCAAGAAGCAGGGCACTCGGTGCCGTTTCCGGGTAAGCCGACCTCCAAGCGCTGCTTCTCGCCCCTCAGGCCGCGCGCAGGTAGGCTTCCTGCCCCCACGGCTCCGGCGCTCCGAGGCACCGCGGCTTTAGTGCGGGTCCCGCGGCCCGGAACGCGCGAACGGACCACGCCTGGAACACCTAAGCAGACCTGCCTGCTAAGCCCGGCGCCAAACTGCGCTGCCAGGGCCCAGGGACCCTCCAGCTGGGGCACAGAAGCTTGGAGACGGCAGAGTAGAGTCGGCTCTGCCGGGGCGGGGAACCTGCACCTGAGTAATAAGTCCGGTCCGCACGGGGTCGGAGCCGAATCTCTGAAAACTGAGCCTGCGTAGCCGGTCTTGCCGGGCCGGAGAGGGGCCACAGTGTCAACTTGCACCTGAGCAGTAGGTTCCGCTCAACTTGAGGGCGGGGCTGGCGCGCACGGTCTGCGTCGGCGATGTCTGCTGTCGCGCCAGCGAACCGCCGCTCCGGAAGTCTTTTGCGCAGGTTCTGGGAGCTGGGCGGGGCCCGGCGGAACGCGGCGAGGCGAGCTCAGCTTTTCGTCACTGCGCTTGCGCACTTTGGCTCCGCCCACGGCCCCGCCTAACGCCGCGCGGGGCCCTGGGAGGGGCGCAGCGTCCGGCGGCGTCGCGGGCAGGCGGGTGGCGGGCGTCGGAGGCGGCGGGAGGGGCCGCGGGGGCAGACAAAGCCGTGGCGGCTAATGAATGGAAGAAGGGCGTCCGCCTGCACCGTCCGTGGTTCGCACCGGGCGGGAGCCCCGCCGCCTGAGCCCGGCGCCCGCGGTGAGTGCGCGGCCGGAGCCGGCTCTGCCTCAGCCACGAGCTCACGCCGGGACCCTGCCGTCGGGGCCGGGCTGTGCCCGGGGTCGTGGCCGGGGTCGGAGGCCGGGCCGGGAGTCGGAGTTGGGGTCCGTGGCCGCGCCAGGGTCGGCGGCCAGGCGGTGGCCGCGCCCCCGCAATGCCGTCTGCGCCGGGCATGGGCCGGCGTTCGCCGCCGGGCGGACGCGGCCTCCCGTGGCCTGAACCCTGCCCGGGCCGCCCACTGGGCCGCGATGCCTCCAGCGCCGGGCCTGCCTCCGGCCCCAGCCCTGGCCCCGGCTGACAGCTGGCGAGCGGCGGGCCAGGCGAGCCAGCCGGACGGCCGGATGGTCTCCGCCGAGGCTTGTTTTCCGGACTGCAGGATTTTGTGGACGAAACACCTGAAGTGGTAAAAGTTGGTGCGGTCCCCTCCGCCGCCAGCGCGGGGACGACGGGGGCGGCTCGCGCGGAAGGAAGGCTCCCGTGGGTGCCGCAGGGAAGGGTGAGCACGCGAGGGGCTGCGTGCGCGCGGGGACTGTGGTTTCGGCAGGGGGCGGGCCGACAGGACGGAGGTAGTCCGAGAAGAGTGGTTGTCGGGTGGGGGCCACTGGGCAGGAGGCTAAGGCGGCTCCTGCAGCCCGAGGCAGGTGCTAATTGCCTGTCTGTCTTGAGGCACCTCGCCTTCTGCCGCCGCAGCGAATTGCGTTACAAATTACGATTCTTAGAACTTTTCGCTGGATGTACTGCGCTTATATTGGCACTTCCAGGAAGAGCATTGTTTAAGTGTGTTAGGAAGCAGATGAGACGAGATCACTATCAGAACGTGCTTTTGAAATTCTCCAGTTACTGTATTTGTTTCTGGATGTGACCGTTCAAACTTAACCAGTAAAAATAGCAAATCGGCGCTCAGCGTGATTTCAGGTGTTCTTCCAATGGCAGTTGTTTTTCTAGGCTCCAGTAAACCAAGTCACCTGTGTGTCGTCTTTTCTCCTTTTCCTGTAACCTCACCATCTCCATTGCCTCAGAACTGCGGGCCTCCGCCGCCCCTCTGTGCTGTCTTGGCCTTTTGGGTGGCTTTCAGTGGACACGAGCATCTCCGGAAACAAGTGCCTGCCAAGTTGAGCCTTTAGGAGAAGCTTCTGTTGGCCTTCTTGTGTTTGTAAGAAATGGGAAGTTAGTCTCTTTTGAATGACTTCAAAGTGCATCGTTTTTAAAAATCCACTTTAGACTCGACTGAGGCAGCTTGCTAACTAAAACAAGGGCACCCTTGTGACTTTCTGTAGAGAAATACTAATCTTTTGGTGTTTTCTCTATAACATGGCAATAAAATCAGGAGACTAGGAAGAAAGGAGTAGTTTTCTTTTTCTGTTGCTGTGAATAAGCCGGATTCGAATTATGAGCTACGTTCAGCTACTGAACAGTTACCTCAGGAGAGGAAACTGAGCCTGACCTTGAACTCAGAGGGATCCCCCTGGGGTGCCCGTGAGGCACCTGCCGTCCACAGTCCTTGGGTTCCCGCTGCTTACCTTGGCTCCCACGTTCTCAGGGAGAGCTCCGTGGCCAGTCAGAGGGACTCTGCGAGTCTTCAGGACGTTTCAGAGGACACGGCTCACCGCCTGCGTTGAAAGCAAGCTCAGACTTCGAGTACACCTGACAGGTGATCGCTGGGCAGCACCAAACACGTGCACTTGTTCCAGCCAATCCCTGCGTGTGGACACTCTGGGGAGGTTCATGGGCAACTCAGGCTATGTGGAAAATGCTCCTAACACCTCAGAGGAGTGTTTTTAGGTGAATCACTGGGGTTGCTGTCTGAGCCCGGTGTGGAGTGGCTGCTGTGCAGGGCTGGCTTCAGGGAGGAACGCGCTGCCCTCTGTGTCCCTCTGGGTTCCACAGCTGCAGGAGCTCGAAAACCCTTGTTAGAAAGTAATATTCTTGCGGATGGGCACTTTGCGCTTAGGCCCATGATGCCCATGTGGTGTCTGCACCGAAGGTGAACGGGCTCCATCTTCTTTTCTCTATTGTGAGAATATACTGTATAGATACATGAACAAAGTGGGTGTCAGTGCATTGCTTATATTCCTGATGGCACTTCTGGTCAGCAGTAGGACGTGAGTAGTTTATTTAGGGGAGTCCGAAGTTATTTGCGATTGTTGGCTCTCTGTGGGGGGCACGTGGCGTCCCTACCGTCACATTGTTCGACAGTCATCTGTGCTGTGTCCCTCAGGTAAGGGGCTTGAGCAGCCACAGACTGCGTTCTCCGAGGCAGGTTCAGGAACCCAGGCACCGAGGGACCACCATCTGTGTCTGCGCTCTGGAAGATGGTGCCGCGGGTGTGCGAGGGGCAGCGATCGTGGTCAGCGCGGTCCTTCCCTGGGCCTGGTTCCCCCTCAGTCTGACTTCCATCTCCTTCCTTGTGACGCTCCCTGAGAGAAGACCGGGTGGACGAGTGACCGCGGCCCCACGGGCCGGGGCCTGGCCCACTCTCCATCGCCTGCCTTCTGTCTCCTCCTGAGCATCTCCACACCGAGCGCGCAGCCTCCAGGTTAGCAGCTCGGTCTTCTCATTGCCCGGGGATTTTTAGGGCTCAGATGTCGGGACTGGGGTGTGAGCTGTGGGAACCCACTTTGCTTGTGCTTTGTGTTTACTGAGTCAGGCTGCGTAAAAGGCCCCAGAGAGCCTCCAGTGCAGACTCATGCCTGCTCTCCATCGTAATTTCTGGCCCCCCACACACACTTCCAGGTCTCCAGCCTCGGCATCCCTGTCTTTGCCCTTCACCCCACTTTTTTTCTCACCTAAGATGGGTTTTTTATTTGAGAGAGAAAGAAACATCGATGTGAAAGAGAAACATTGATAGGTTGCCACCCTGACCAGGAACTGACCCCACAACGCTAATTGTTTTTTTAAATTTTATCTATTTATTTTTAGAGAGGGGAAGGGAGGGGGAAGGAAATAGAGAGAAACCGCAGTGTGTGGTTGTCTCTCATGCACCCCCAACTGGGGACCTGGCCTACCACTGAGGCATGTGCCCTGACTGGGAATCGAACCAGTGACCCTTGGGTTCACAGGCGGGCGCTCAGTCCACTGATCCACACCAGCCAGGGCTGGCCCCCAACCTTTTTTTTTTTTAATCCTCACCTGAAGACATGCTTATTGATTTTATAGAGAAGGGGAAGGGAGGTAGAGAGGGAGAGAAACATCAGTTGGTTGCCTCTTGTACCGTCCCCGACCGGGACGGAGCCAGCAACCTAGACATGTGTCCTGACTAGGAATCGAACTGGCAGCCTTTCTGTTCACAGGACGAAGGTCACAGGACAACGCCCAGTAAATTGAGCCACACCAGTCGGCAGGTTTTTTAACTGTAATATGGCCTGATTGGTCCCTCAACAATTAGCCCTCTTTTGGTTTAAATCAAGCTTATAAGGATGTCTTCCTGTATTCTTCATCGTTTTTCCTTTAGCAGACTATCTACCCGGAGTCGATTTGGGGGTGGCATGAGCTGGGGGTCGACGGGTGCCACTTCTTCCACACACCTTATTGTCCTGGCAGCGTTTATTTAAAAGGCCCTGCTCACTGCCCTTCAGCGTCTCAGGCGTGAAAACTCGGCTGGTGTGCAGCGCTGTGTGCTAGACCACTCCTGGACGCCCCCATCTGAGTGCTGGTCTCCTGGTCCCTTGCACCAGAATCCCCCCTTAGTATAGTAGTTTCAGGAGAGTTTTTATTAAAGCCTCCTTCTTTAGAAGCACAGCAGGTACCGAAACTGCATAAACCGCATAGAACCAGTATGTAGCTTGAGGAACTGTTGTAAGGTGGGCACTTTTGTAGCCATCGCCTGGGTCAAGAAATCACACTTGGCCGGCTCCTGGGAGCCCTGCCCTGCCCCCGGGGGCTCCTCCCTGCTTGCTGACAGAAGTGACCGCAGACCTCCCTCTACTGGTGCTTCCTCTCCGACTTGCCCTCACAATTTCTTGTCCAGACAGTGAAAGCATCGCCTGTTGGTATGACACCGCGGTCTCTTCTCATCTCTCCCACTTCCCCAGGGACGCCATTTGTGGAGGAGGCGCAGATTTCACCAATCGCGGTCCCTGGCAGGTGGGGAGGGCTCCTGGGTCCTCGGTTCCCTGTGTGTCCGCCACTGGCTCTGGGACATGGTCAGATTCCGGTCTGACCTCTGGTCAGTCTCCTGGGGTGGGGGGGCCGGTGCTCCTTAGGGGAACAGAGGCGTGGCCTGCAGGCGGCGCTGTGTGGGCGGAGCAGGGAGGGCAGAGCCCTGGCTGGGCACCCTGGCCCTCGTGGGTTCTGCCTCACACAGAGCTGGAAGGAGGATGGAAATCAGTGCTTGATATTCTCTCTCTCTCTCTCCTTTTCTGTTTTCAAACTAATCGTTTTTTATCATCCTCCAAAAGTGACTGATTGATTTTTATTTCGCTATGCACTCACAGATTTAAATGTATTGGATGAGTTTTGGGTTTTTTAGTGATTATTTATTATTTTTTTTAAGATTTCATGTATTTATCTTTAGAGGGGAAGGATTAGGGAGAGAAACATCAATGTATGGTGCCTTTCCTGTGTCCCCTGCTGGGAACTGGCCTGCAACCCAGGCATGTGCCCTGACCGGGAATCGAACCGCGATCCTTTGCTTCGTAGGCCCACACTCAATCCACTGAGCTACAGCATCCAGGGTGTATTGGGTGAGTTTTAATGTGACTTGGGGCCTTTTTATGTTCAAGTTGTTCATTTTGGGACAGTGGGAGCCTTCACAAACTGGTTCTTGGACCCTCCAACAAAGCTCCAGGGTGCTGTCAGCGGCTCCTTGCTCCCCGGTGGTCCAGCGTGTCTCACACGCGCCTGCGCCCCCGCAGGGAGGAAACCCAGCCATCCAGAGGCCTTCTGTAGGGGCGGCCTTGTGTCACAACCACGGCCTGTGTGCTCCTCACGGTTTCAAGGTGATTGCAGTGAACAGATCTGGTTCACGCCTACTCGCTGACGACAGGGCGTCTGACCTCTCGAGTCATACGTCTCTCGTGGCCTTTCCACCCTGAGAGCCCTGGCTCTCGAGGACATGGGGGATGAGACTTAGACTGTCCCTGCTCACTTGCCTCACCCTCGCCACGCACACCACAGTCTCAGAATCGCGGTGGCAGTGCAGCCACCACCGGTGTCATTTCCAAAACCAGGTGAAAGACGCTGTGGGGAGACGCCCCCTGTGCACCCACCCTTTGCTCTGCGGCGCACCCAGCCGCTGCTGCCAGCATTCGCCCGCGGGTCTCCACTCAGTCCCCGCGCAGTGGCGAGGGCCCTGGGTTCGCACACCCCGTCCTGGCGCCCGTTTCTCCAGACTTTCTGCTTGGGGTTCTCTAGTGTTTCTTGGGAAGGACACGCGCAAAAACATGCAAAAATTTATCCTTGTTCTTGCACACCGGTAATAGTTTTTCTGCGTCCCTTACACTTGAAAGGCAAATTGATTGGCTATAAAATCCTCGGCTCTCATTCTCTTTCCGTGAATATCTTAGATACGTTATTTAGTCGCCTTCCAGCGTAAAACATTGCTGGCAAGCTGATGGCAACTTCAGATTCTTTCCCGTGTAAATGACCTTTGCCCAAAGGGCAATTTTCTTTAGGTGCAGTCGTTTTACTGCACTATACCTGGTGTTAATTATTGGGGGTGGGTTTTCTTGGCTACGTGGTGTACTGTTTCAGTCTGTACTTTTTACTTCAGGAAAGGTTTAAGTTTTCAGTATTCTGTTTCTTGCTTTGCCCCTCCTTTTTGGTGGGGGGTACTCTGATTGTACAAATGTGTATCTTCTTTACCTGTCTTTTAAACTGATCAGTTTCTCTTGAGTCTATACGTTTATTTCTGTTTCATTTACAAAATCCTTCTCTGCCCCAGCCAGTGTGGCTCAGTTGGTTGGGCATCATCCCACAGACCCAAAGGTCACCACTTCGATTCCTGGTCAGGGCACACGGCTGGGTTGTGTGTGTGGTCCCTGCGCGGGGCATATACAGAGGGCAGCCAGTCAGTGTTTCTCTCCCCCCTTTCTCCCTCCTTTCCCCTCTTTAAAATCTTCTCTTCTGTTTATCTTAAACAGTCATCTGTGGAGCTTATTTATTCTTATGCGGCTTATAACTTAGTTTTTATTTTTGAAGTGATATTTTACTTTGTTTCTAGTATTTTTCTAGGGTCCATAACCTCATTTCAGTGTTTTTCTGTCCTGATTTATGTAGTTCTTTTGTGTTACTTTTTAATATCATTAGCTTCTTTTGAAGTAACTTACAGTTTTTATTTAATTTGAGGTTATGTTTTTCTGTGCTTTCATTATCTGTAGATATTTTTCTGTTCTTATTTTTTTTCTCTTCATTATTTTTTCATCTTTTTGTGGGATTTGGCCTTAATCCTTCTGTTGCTTGTGTTCGCCAAAGTAGAAGTTCCCCCAAACCCTGCATTTTGGGGATTTTTACAGTGGCTTCATCACATAGGCATGATCACTTGCTAACTCAGTTTCCAGCCCATCCGCCCCTCTCCAGAGGATGGGGGAGGGTGAAGGGCTGTGGTTCCAAGCTTCTGATCACGGCTGGGTCTTCCTAGTACTGAGTGCCCATTTAGGAGCCACCCAGAGGTGCCTCATTAGAGCAAGAGACCCTGCTGTCATTCAAGAGCCCTGTGTCAGGGACCAGTGTCAAAGACCAAATATTAGCAGGAACTGGGGGCAGGTATGTGTGTATGTGTATGTCTGTTTATTTATATAGAGAGAGACAGACAGACAGACAGACAGAGACTGACCGACAGACTGACCAGAAAAAGTCCAACCATTGTTAATATAACGAGAACGGTTTATGCGACATCAGTGTAACCTGGCCGCCAAGGAGAGCGGACTGGAATGCACATGTACATGAATAAGGATGACTTCACTGTACTCGTCAGTGGGGGAGTAGATGCCATTGAGGGAGCGTGTGCACTGTGTGGCCGTCACAGTCAAAATGAGCAAGCAGAGCAATGAATCTCAGCAGATTTTGCATTAAGTTTGAGCATTCCTCAGTGGAAACTACACGGATGACTCAGAAGGCCGCAGCCGTGGGCAGCTGGTGATCGGCAGCCTCACCTCAACAATGCGCCCCCTCATACATCACGTCTCGTGCAGAGTTTTTGGCAAAACCTCTGACTACCCAGGTGACTCAGCCCCCCTACAGCCCAGATTTGACACCCTGCAACTTCTGGCTTTAGCCAAAATTAAAATCAAGGTAAAAGGGAAGAGATTTAAGACCATCAGTGAGATTCAGGAAAATACAAGGGGGCAGCTGATGGCAATTGGGAGTTCCAAGGGGCCTACTTTGAAGGGGACTGAGGCATCATTGTCCTGTGTACATGTTTCTCTTATATCTTCTTTAATAAATGCTTCTTTTTTGTATTACGTGGCTGGAAACTTGCTGGACAGACCTTGTATCTAGCCACCTCTACACATGTACATATAAAAGCATATTGCTGCACAGTAGGTAGAACTGACATGTTGCACAACTCGATAAGCAAACACATACGTGCAGTCACACATTTGTGTCATGTCTGTCAACAGCATCTCAGATGGGCTGGAGTCTTTCCTCTGTAGGGGCTCGGGCTACCCTGCAGTGGGAGGAGCTGGGCAGCCCAGTCCTCCACTCACGGGTTTGGGCACAGGCCATGATGGCTGGCACCACTTCTGGCAACAGTTGTTCATCCTTGGGTGTCCAGTGCCTCTCAGGGGCCTCACCCAGGCTGTGCTGGCCCTGGACGGCAGGAGGTGGCGAGGGTATGCTGTCCGCACGGCTGTTGGGGCACCAAGTGAGTCTGGGGCCCGCCTCCTGCCGGCTGCTGGAGCTGGAGCAGGCAGCGGGATGAAGCCCGAAGCCAGTGCCGGAGCCCCGCGGGGCAGCCACCATCTGCTCCAGGGAACCTGGCCCTCCCCTCAGCCTGGCTCAGCTCCCAGCCAGGCAGGACCGCAGTCCTCCACCACCATTCTCCCCTGCCACAGCCAAGCACACGCTTTTCCTTCCCATTTTCTTTCCTTACCCCCTGCCCTGGATTTTAAACAGATCTGTGAGTCTGCTGAGCCAAAGACTCAAACCTGTTTTGGTCCCCACTGCTTGGCATTCTGGTTGTGGCTTACGTGTGGTCTTGGTCTTTGCATTCTGCTTATTTTTATGTTAAACCCAATGGTGTTAGAACAAGGAAAAATAAGACTTTTGTAGGTCACGTACAGTTGACTTAGGTTACAGTCAGCACGTTCTCTCCCTGGTATGCGTGCTTTCAGATGGCCAAGAACAGGTTTTTGTTGCTTCTTTACACCTTTGCATTGACTGCACCGCCCCGCCTCTCCTCCCCGCCACACTTCACATCTCAGCAAGGTGCGCAGCCCTGCCTGTCCCTGCTCCGTGTTTGCCTGTCCCCACATGCCTTCAGAGCCCCCCATGTCCTCGTTTGGAGTGGTCGTCGTGGTGGGGTTCACAGCTCCTGAGGACGGCCGCTCCCTGCAGGCTTGATGCCACTTGACTCGGGCAGGACCAACCTCCGTTTCCGGACGCAGGGAGCTCATTTTCTCTGGGACTTCCAGTGTTCAGTCTGTGCCTCACCTGTTACGCTAGATGGGAATGAAACTGACTTCGGGGCGCTCAGCTCTGCTGATTGTAATACCACTGGGCGCCTGCGGGACACATCTTCGGTGGGCAGGGCGCCCACTCTACACCCACTGTCGACCAGACTGGCCTCCGTCCTGCTCAGGGGGTTTTCCCAGTCATTTAAATTGATACTCATGTCTTTATTTGTGTTCTAACTTATTTTGTAGTGCTAGTGTATTTTCATTATATATAAGTAGAATCTACAAAGGTCAAGGAACAAGTTTTTCTTTAATTTACCATTACAGAATTTTATTTTATGTATCTTGAGGCTGATGTGTTTGAAAGTATGGTTCAGTTCAGTGCCTGACCTGATTCCGTCTTTCGTAGGTAATGCAGGAGGACCATCAACATGGCAGCAGTCCTGCTCCCAAGACAACAGGAAGGTCTGCATGGGATGAACCGGTGTCGGCACCACCAAGTACTTTGTAGAACTCCCGGGAAGCAGTGGCCTGCACCCTGACAGGATGTGCTCATGAGTTCAGCCTCCTTGTCTCAGTACGCTGTACGATTAGCCATATCCACAAACATCCCAAAAGATGCAATTACTTAGAAAACACTGAGGATAATTACATTTGGGGACGCTTTTAACCAAACATACAAATCAACATGATGACACAGCCAGAATAGTTATGGTCCGTTATGGAGAGTAACCAGGAAATTCATCCCAAAGGGGATGGTGATTTTGTTTCAGAAAAAGTAAGCATTAAAGTAGAAGAGGAAGATGATGGTCAAATTCCGAATTGGGATTCGGAAAGAATGGATCTTAAAATTGAACAAGAGGCCAGGAGAGCAGCCGACAGTGGGGACGAGCAGGCAGAGGTCGGAGAAGCCAGCCACGGCGGCGGGCCCGCAGGGAGGCGTCTCACCACGGACCACGAGGATGACTGCGGGGCCCTCTTCTCACAGTACAGCAGTACCCTGTACGAGGTCGCCATGGAGGCCGTGACGCAGAGCCTCCTGTCAGCCCGCAGCACGGGCTCCAGGAAGAAGTCTCCGGCCTGGAAACACTTCTTCATCTCCCCTCGCGACAGCACGAAGGCTGTGTGCGTGTACTGCATGAAAGAGTTCAGCCGTGGCAAGAACGAGAAGGACCTGAGCACGAGCTGCCTCATGCGGCACGTGAGGAGGGCGCACCCCACGGCGCTCATCCCGGAGGACAGCAGCATGTCTGCCCTCACGTCCCTCTCCGCCCCGCTGCTCCCATCCCAGCCTGCGCACGGTGGGGAAGTGGGCACCGCGCTGGCACCCGCCACGCTTGTCCAGAAGACAGCCTCCGAGACCCCATCTCCTGGTCACGCAACAGAAGAGTCCATGTCAGTCGTGTCTTCCAGCGAGGCCTGCTCCGACCTGCCTGTCCCCGAGAGAGATGCCGGGGATGGGTCCTATGTGGGGCCGCCTCCACCTGTGCCTGTGCCCGTGCCCCGCTGCGATGACGCTGCAGAGAACGGGCCAGAGAGGAGCTTCCCGCTTCCGAAGAGCACTTCCGGGTCCCGCAGGTGGTCTGCGGTCTGGAAGCACTTCTACCTGTCGCCCCTGGACGGCTCCAAGGCCGTGTGTATTCACTGCACAAACGAGTTCAGCAGAGGGAAGAACGGGAAGGACCTGGGCACCAGCTGCCTCATCCGGCACATGTGGCGGGCCCACCGCGCCATCGTGCTGCAGGAGAAGAGCGGGGCCGCAGGCGGGCCGCCCCCTCTCTCCTCCACCCCGCCCCTGCTGCCCACTCTCCCGCCTCCTGAGGGGGAGCCACAGTCTCTGTCCTCATCACCAGGGAAGCCGGTCAAGGAGTCCTTCTTGACGTCCTCTGCCCCTGACCGGCTGATGGAGGACGCGCCTGCACGGGTGCACCATGGGGACGCACTGATGGAAGACGCACCCGTGCTGTCCTCCTCTGATGACACTGGCGAGGCCTCCTTGGTGTCCTCTCCTGAGAAGCGGCAGGGTGACGGGTCAAGCCTCCCCATGTTTGAGTCCGGTGCTGTGTTCCAACAGAATAAAAAGGTGATGAAGAGACTGAAGTCGGAGGTCTGGCATCACTTTTCGCTCGCCCCCACGGACAGTCTGAAGGCGGTGTGCAGGCACTGTGCTTGTGTCATCAGCCGGGGGAAAAAGGGGGACGTGGGCACCAGCTGTTTGATGAGACATCTCTACAGACGCCACCCCGAGGTTGTCGGGAACCAGAAGGGCTTCCTGGGGGATGGTTTGGCAAATTCTTCGTACGCCACCTTGGCTTCCGCAGAAAGTTCCTCCTCCAGATTAACTGACCTGGCAACAGCGGCCCCCAAAAACAACCCAGCTCTTGTCCCTGTGCACAGCAAGAAGACCTCCAAGCTGTGGAACCACTTCTCCGTCTGCTCCGCAGACCCCACCAAAGTCGTGTGCCTGCACTGTGGCCGGACGATAAGCAGGGGGAAGAAGCCGACTAACCTGGGCACCAGCTGTCTTCTCAGGCATCTCCAGAGGTTCCACGGCAGTGTGCTCACGACGGACGTCCCCCAGGCCTCACTGCCCCCGCCGCCGGGTGTCCGAGTGCCCCCAAGTGCAGAACTGTCAGGAGCCACCTCCTTTGATGACACCGATGAGAAGTTCTATGATTCTCATCCAGTTGCCAAAAAGATAACAAGTCTCATAGCTGAAATGATTGCACTTGACCTCCAGCCATACTCCCTTGTAGACAACGTTGGCTTCAACAGGCTGCTCGCATTCTTGAAACCTCAGTACTCCCTGCCCTCCCCCTCCTACTTCTCCAGGACAGCCATCCCAGGGATGTACGATAACGTGAAGCAGGTCGTCATGTCCCACCTGAAGGAGGCAGAGAGCGGCGTGGTCCACTTCACATCTGGAATATGGATGAGTAACCAGACCCGGGAGTACCTGACGCTCACCGCTCACTGGGTCACCTTTGAGTCAGCGGTTCGGCCGCACTGCGAGGACCACCACCGTTCGGCCCTGTTGGATGTGTCCCAGATTGACTGTGACTACAGTGGCAACAGCATTCAAAAGCAGCTGGAGTGTTGGTGGGAGGCCTGGGTGACGTCCACCGGGCTTCAGGTTGGCATCACAGTGACTGACAACCCCAGCGTGGGGAAGACGCTGAGTGAAGGGGCGCACTCCAGTGTGCAGTGCTTCAGCCACACTGTGAACCTCATCGTCAGCGAGGCCATCAAAAGCCAGCGCATGGTCCAGAACCTACTGAGCACCGCTCGGAAGGTCTGCGAGCGGGTGCTGCGGTCGCGCCCGGCAAGGGAGAGGCTGGCAGAGCTGCAGAAGGAGTACGGGCTGCCGCCGCACCACCTCGTCCAGGACGTGCCTTCCAAGTGGGGCACATCGCTGCGCATGCTGGAGCGGCTCGTCGAGCAGAAGAGGGCTGTCGACGAGATGGCCGTGGAGTGCAACTTCAGAGAGCTGATCAGCTGTGACCAGTGGGAGGTCATGCGGTCCGTGTGTCACGCATTGAAGCCCTTCGACGCCGCGAGCCGGGAGATGAGCAGCCACGTGTCCACCCTCAGCCAGGTCATCCCCATGGTCCACATCCTGAACAGGAAAGTGGACATGCTGTTCGAGGAGACGATGGGCATCGACACCATGCTGAAGTCTCTGAAGGAGGCCATGGTGAGCCGCCTGTCCGCCACCCTCCATGACCCCAGGTACGTCTTTGCCACGCTGCTGGACCCTCGCTACAAAGCCTCCCTCTTCTCTGAGGAGGAGGCAGAGCAGTACAAGCACGACTTGATCAGGGAGCTAGAGACGCTGAATTCTACCTCAGAGGACGCGCCCGTCTCCAACGGGCGCAGTCCGGGCTCTCCCCCGAGAGACGCCAGCGGGGTTGGGAGCCTGTGGGCACTCATGGCCAAGATCAAAAGGAAAGGCGCGAGAGGAACGGCGCAGGTGCCCGAGGCCATGGTGCTCGCGTACCTGGAGGAGGAGGTGCTGGAGCACAGCTGCGACCCGCTCGCCTACTGGAGCCTGAAGCGGGCCGCCTGGCCAGGCCTGTCAGCCCTGGCCGTCAGGTTCCTGGGCTGCCCCCCGAGTGCCGTCCCTTCGGAGCGGCTGTTCAGCACCCCCACCGAGAACGGCAGCTTCGGCCAGTCCAGGCTCCTGATGGAGCATTTTGAAAAGCTTATCTTCTTAAAAGTGAATCTTCCTTTAATATGCTTTCAGTATTGATGTCACCACAGAGCCACCAGGCTACAGATGATGTCCCTCACGAGGCACTAGGTGCTCATCGAGGCCTGGTGGCTTGCTGCAGTCGGGGCCAGGGTGGACATCAGACCAGGCACTCTCAGGTCCACACTGAGTGTCCCTTCCAGACTCACTGTAACGTCTCCGTGTGCCTTACTCCTAGTTCTTCAGGCAGGTACATGATGTGTTTCTCAAGAAGCCACTAGAAATAGCCAGTCTTGTCAATGATGAAATACGATGATTAAGTTTTAATCCATAACTGTAAAGTTTTTTAAAAGCTGGGGGTAGTAATTTGTTTTACTAGAATGATATAGATGTAAACAGTTTTATTCTGTACTTTTTTATTATGTAAAAACCACAAATCAGGTACTGTATTTTAGTGAAAAATTGTTTTTATTGCAACACAACAGCCTTCATGGCTGTCCCAACAAAAGCTGCAAATCGGAGGTGGAGCTGAAGCCATCCCGCCTGAGCGGTGTTGACTGCGGCTGTGATGCGCATCTGGAGTGCAGGGCGTGTTCTGGAAGGCACCTTCACCACAACAGCGACGTGGAGAGACAGCTGAGCTTGTGTGCCTCGTGGAGTGTGGGTTCCGTGGCAGTGGCTGGGGAGGACTCCCCGTGTTCCCTCTGGGTCCAGGTCTCACGTGGTCGGTTAACCCAGAGACTCCTGACCGTGTGGAACATGCTCCTTGCTGCCTGGTGCCCGGCTGGTGCGCACCGCCGCACACTTACCACGGTCCTGGTGATCGGACCTCCACACCTGACTCTGTCTCTGCACTCTGAAGGGGTCTTTTGAAATGTGTGTCGATTCCCCCAGTTTGATGAACTCATAAAATTCTTCCTAGAAGAGATGGCGCATTAACAGGGAAGAAGGTTGCTCCATCACAGCTGTGAGGATAGCCTTAGGTCTCTAGGTTTTTTATAATGGGGAAGACTCAGCCATGACGGGTATTTTAGAGTCCCGAGGACATCAGAATGAATTGTCGGTTGTCAGATTCTTCTAACGGTGACGTGTCTCAGAGTCGTTGCTTCAGCATCTACAGAGGGTGAGGGTGCGTTCGCCTATTTCACGCCAATTAATTATGCCAGGTGAAGCGAGTCACTCGTTGCCTCTGACCCTGTCAAAAAGTCGTTCCGTCAGAAATCCTGTACCCGTTACTCGGACTTGGCACCGACTGTGTTTCAGTGTATTTATAAATGGTGAACTCAGTTTCTGAAATTAAACTTTTTATTTGCGATTTTCTACTGTCAGAGGATACTGCCTTTTTATTCTTAGGATGATGACACAGTCGTCCTCTCTGGGGGCCAATATACATAGAAACCACATTCATGCATTTTTTTTTTTTAATTTTTGCTTAGCTCCAGGTAGGACATGAAATAGGAGAAGATGTGGGTCCTGCACCAGCATCTCCGAGCAGGGTGCTGGCTCGTGTTCACAATGAGTGCCATGCCACCTGTGGCACCCGGAGAGGAGAGCCGTGCGCAGCTTCGCCGCCACCTTGGCCACGCAGGCTCTCGCCTGTGTTGCTGTGTGCACATTACCACGGCCAGCTCCGGCTCCGGGTGCCCAGGGAGCTCCCATCGGGTATACATGAGTGGGTCACGCTGATGTGGCTTTTCCAGGACTTACTCGAAAATTCCTATAAACGTGTCACATGTGTGAAGACCTCTCCAGTTTGGCATTCAGGCCATCTGGTCCCACCAGGTCTGGGAAGGGAGTGCAGAAGGCCAGAGTAGACGTGGCGGAGACTGAGTGTTGGCTCGTGGCTCTTTATCTGGGGCTGGCAATGAGTGCCCCTCCCAAGGCCCAGCAGAGCCGGGCAGTGCATGTCCCTGTGGCTGGGCGCCCTGGCCACTCATCCGAGTGCTCAGCAGGCCCTGACGTGGGTAACGTTTCCTTGAAAGGTCCACACACCTGGTTTCCAGCTTTCGCTCAGAGCAGCTTGAGCCTCTACACTGCTCTTCTGCTTCCAGTCCGCGCAGCACACGCTGGGGCCCCTCCTCCCTTAGGGCTCTGCAGGCCACACGAGGGTCTGTGTGAGGTCACCCAGCTCCTGTCGGGGACAAGTGCTGACGTCCTTTCCTACCTGTGTGCTCGTGCCTCAGGGTTCGACTCAGGGTGGAACAGTAGGGGAGCACTCAGCACGTGAGGACGGTGAGCAGCTGGACAGCAGTTTGGCCCAGGCGCAGCCAGCCCACGCCTCACCGGCTCTCTGTTCTCCCCTTCCCATCTCCTGCACGGGCTGGACCTGGCACTGACATGAGGGCTCCTTGCCCCTGTGCCCACCCGGTTTCTGCTACCCCCAGTGGAGCAGGATTTGCGTCGTCCCTGGAGGTGCCAAAGCAGCCCTGGCCCAGTCAGCTATGGGCTGCAAAGGACATGTGGGCGCCCATGGCCACCAGCCTCTCTGACTCAGGTGGGAGGGGGCTGCGGTTGGGATACAAGGGAGGGGACCTCCTCAGCCGTGCCTGTGCCAGCTGCAACCCTTCTCGCATCAGGGCTCTGCCTTGAAAGGTAAGGCCCCGAGGAGTGGGGCACCGAGCTTCACAGCTTTCCCCCCAGAGCCAGGCAGCCCAGAGTTCCCAGCAGTGTGTCCTGCTGTCCCCCCACTTCTGCTGTCCCAGACCAGGCTAGAGTGGGTGCAGCCCTATTCCTCAGGGCGAATAGTCTCAGCCATGCGCCCCGCGCCTACGGTGCGCTCTGGCCTGCTGCCTGCCTGCCAGGGGAAGTCTTCATGTCCTGTCTGTACGGCCCTTGGGCTGTGGGCAGCACTGAGGGGCCGTCAGTGAGACGGGCCCACAGAGCTGGAGGCCTACTCTTGGGTCCTCCACGGGACAAGTTTGCTGGCTCCTGGGCTACTCTCCCTTCCCGTTGCACTTGACCCTTCAGCCACAGGCTGTCGTGTCATGGATGTGGCACGATGTCACAGTTACGTATGAAAGGGGGTTGCAGCAGTCCACCATGGCTTCAGTGGGCAGAGAACACAGCTCGAGTATGGACCTCGAGCGACTGGCGGGTGGGTTCTGAGCCTCGCACACTTGCCTGTGTTGACCGAAACAGGCAACAAACGCTGAGGACACCGCCAAGCCTGTGTCCTTGTGCTGCTGACCGTCTTTCAGGAGGCGGTCAGGTCCACACTGACGGCTGTCCGGTGCTGCTCACTGCCAGTCCTGATGCCAGGCTTTCCCCTGCAGCGGCTCCAGGCGCAGCCAGAGACACATCTGCTCTTGACTGTCCATCCCACTGTCCCTCGTCAGACCGAGTGCCCAACCATTCATTCCCTGCTGTCGGTGACATTCAGGGCAGGCGGCTTCACTTCTCTGGTTGCTCGTAATAAAGAGCCATTCGTGTAAGCCTCCGGAACTGTCCTGTTTTAATGAGTGAATGCTGCTGTGGTAATACAACGCTGTTCCTTCCTTAAAGTTCAAGTTTTCTCTACTTCGGTGCGGCCACAGCTGGTATCAGATCAAGAACTGTCTGGACCGGAGAAAAAGTACTTTTTAAAGGAGCTTTCTCAAGACGTGGCAGAGACACAAGGGTCTCGGGAAGCACGACCCTAGCGAGGGGTTCTCGGACGAAGGCAAGGCCTCTGCTCACAGTCTTCCTCCGGGTGCATTTGCTGGTGTGCAGAGGTGGCGGGCAGAGCAGGCAGCAGTGACACTGGGCCGTGGAGACCCACCGTGACACCAGCCAGCACTCCAGCTCCCGAGGTCTCGGGAAAGAGTGTGCCTCAGGATGGGCTGTGTCCTGTGCACCTCCCCCGGGACAGGTGCCGGTCCCTGCGAGGTGCTCGTGTGCAACACAAGAAGCTGAGAAGTTCGGGGGGCACCCTGTGCAAGGAGACAGCCGCCTTCCAGTGCCTGCCAGCACGAAGACCCCCCAGGTGTCCAGGGACAGACTAGCTGTCACCAAGCCCGAAACAGCTGCATCACGTTGACCTCGGGCACGTCATGCTGCCCTGCCCTGCCCCACCTCACAGAGTACTGAAGGCTCACAGCCTCACGGGGAGACTTGGAGGGTGAACTGCAGTGAATGCCGGTCAACCCAAGCTCTCAGCAGAGTAGCAGCTGCTCGTGCCCACACCCAGCAGGCGCTGTGTACGTGTTCCTGCAGCAGCGCTCACACCCCGTGCCACTGCCCGAGTGGGCACGAAGGACTGTGCCCTCCACCTAATGGGTCTGTGCCAACTGCCGCTTCTGATCACAGAGGTGCAGACCAAGAGGGAGGCAGCCATGTGGCTGCCCCTCCCCTTCCGCTGCAGGGGCCTTCTGCCCACTTCTACCACCCCCAACACCTCTACATAACCCTTTGCGCCTTTCAGGAGGCAGACATTCAAACTGCATATATGGGGGGGAAAGTGAAGTGTACGTCCAAGGAAAGGCACAGAAAAAACCTATGAAGAAATTAAATTCATGCAAAGGCTGGACCTCAGCACAGAGTGGCCGACAATAATAACATAAAAAATCCTAACATAAAACAGCAGACGCCAGAAGGGGAAGAATCTGATTTTCAGAGGTATTGTATTACTACGTTCAAATGCACATTTTCAACAAATCATCCTGAATCATAAAAGGAAACAGGAGAGTCTGCGCTATTCAAAGGGAAAACAAATTGACAGCAATTGTTCATGAAAAAAGACCTGATGGCAGACCCACTAGACAAAGACTCAACAACGGTTTTGAAGATACTTAAAGATCCAAGAGAAGACCAGTAAAAGGTCAAGAGAATAAAGCATAAACAAATGAAAAGGTTAAGGAAAACAAACCCTGAAAAGAAAAAGGAATTTGTAGCTGAAAAGAATACATGAAATGGAAAATTCTCTAGAAGTACTGAAAGGCAGATTCAAGCAGAAAGAAGAAAGTCTGCAAACTTGAAGACAGGATGACTGAAAGGGTTGCGTCTGCGCAACAGAAAGAAAAGACTAAAGGGAAGTGAACAGAGCCGAAGGGGCCTGTGGGACATCGAGAACTGAGCCCACCCACACGTTGTGGGAGCCCCAAAGGGGAAGGGAAGAGAGAGGGGCAGAGAACGTGTGAACATAGGATGAACTGAAATTCCCCAAATTTGATGAAATACATTAATAAAAACATCCATTAAGCTCAGTGAACATGAAGTAAGGTGAACTCAAAAAGACTCCTACTGAGATACACTGTATAACTCAATTCTCAAGACAGGATCTTGAAGGTGTGGTATAAATGACTTGTCACACACACATAATTATCAATAAGATGATCAGCAGATTTCTCATCACAAACCTGGGAAACTAGGAGACAGTGGGCAGATATTTTCAAAGGGCTAAAAAGAACAGTCAACAAAGTATTATATCCAGTAAAACTTCCTTCGAAAATGAGGGACAGGCCTGGCTGGTGCAGCTCAGTGGATCGAGTGCCGGCCTGTGAACCAAAAGGCTGCCAGTTCGATTCCCAGTCAGGGCACAGGCCAGGGTTGCAGGCCAGGTCCCCAGTAGGAGACCCATGAGAGGCAACCACACAGTAATGTTTCTCTCCTCTTTCTCCCTCCCTTCCTCTCTCTAAAAAATAAGTAAATAAAATCTCTAAAAAAACAAAAAGTGAGGGATAAAGTAAGACATCCCTGGAGAAACAACAGACTACGGGAGTCTGTGACCTCTTGACCCGCCCTGCCAGACAGGCTCGGGAGAGAGCTGTGATGAAATGAGCAGCCCCGAGGCAGCGACACTACAGCATGAGAGGAAGTCATCCAGAAAAACAAACACGCAGGCAAGCATAAAAGCCAGTTTCACTGTAACAATGCTTTGTAACTCCCCTTTTTCTTGCTACCTGGTTTTTAAAAAATCACTGATTTCTGGTTTGGGGTTCCTTATCTAAGGAACTTGCAAGATGCCGCTCCACCCTACCAAGTAAAAGGCAGAAAAACTGAAGAGTCAGCGACCCTTCTCAGATCTGTAGGGCAGTGGAGGACGCAGCACAAACCCCTGCTCCCAGGAGCGGCGCGCCAGGCAGACACAAGACATCACAGCTTCCTGCAGCAGAGACGCACAGGCAGAAACTGCCATGGGCACTGGCACCTGGGCTTCCCCGGACCCTAAATGCTGAGACGTGGCTGCAAGTTAACGCCAGGGAGACGTAGCACGGAGTGACCCACCCTGTGGCGAGGCTTTCCTCCAGAAGCACGGGCAGGTTCCCACAGGAAATGTCAATCCCTGGTGTTTCCAGGAGAAAGGGAAACGAGCCATTGAAAAGACACCAGAGCCCTCCGATTCTCTTCCTTCTCATTTCTTCTTTTTCTTCAGAACACTCTGTTCTTTACAAGGACAGCTCACTGGAGAAACCACCACACCAGAGTGAAGCTGATGAGAGAATGGAAATCCCCAGCTCCTGCCCGCTCTGGCCATCTGTCCCAGCCAAGGGGGAGAAGAAAACTGAGAGACCCCTGTGAAGGTCACAGCGCAGAGGCACTGACCTCACTAAAGACTGAGCCTAATTGTAGGACCAAGGAGCAGTCCCCTCCCCACACCTCACCAGCACGTCACTAGGCCCACTGACGGCAGCTCCTTGCACCTGGTGCGGCACACCACAAGAAGGAAAACAGACTGA
The DNA here is from genome assembly GCA_004027735.1 of Carollia perspicillata. Lineage (NCBI taxonomy): Eukaryota > Metazoa > Chordata > Mammalia > Chiroptera > Phyllostomidae > Carollia > Carollia perspicillata. The sequence continues at coordinate 3,648 of PVKM010015385.1, read as the reverse complement.
TGCGGTGAGAGCACGCCCTGACACCACCAGATGCCGGCACGGTCACGGGGCAGCGGGACCCCTCGCTCAACGCTGGGGGGGATGCAAATGGGGCAGCCACTGTGGACAACAAATTGTCCGTTTCTCACGAAACCAAACGCAGTCTTCGCCCTTCAGCCAGCGAGCATGCTCCTGGGCGTCTGCCCAGAGGAGCTGGACACTTACACACGCACCAAACCGCACACGGGTGTTCAAAGTGGCTTTACCTGTGACTGCCGCAGCTTGATGCAGAAGCTCGGTGTGTGACTTCAGGTACAGAAGCTGCCCCACCCCTCACTGCACAAAACAGCCCGAACAGATGAGCAGTCAACACACGAAAGAGAAACTCCGGGAGCAGGGGGAGAAGGCGAGGCTGAACCCCTGCCCGGGACCGCTCCCAGCCACGGCGCAGGAAAGAGTGGACACCTGAACGCGAAAGCCACAAGGGAACACTTCCGCCAGCACACACTGAGACACTGCCGGCAGCGTGCATCTTCATAATGGGCGCGTGCCCTACCGACTGAAGGGTTTTTAGGATTTTTAGGACATGAGTGGGAAAGGACCAAACACCAAAGGAGAACCGACAAGAAATATGACCAGTCCACTGAGAGGAAAGAGAGCCCTTCGAGCTGGGAGGTGACACCAACCTCTCCTCGGGGAAGGAAGAGCACCCCCTGGGAGACACCAGCTCTCCCTGGCAGAGCGGCAGGGTGACAAGGCTCCACGGAGAGAAGTTCGGGACGACCGAGCCGAGCTCGGGGCACTGGCCCTGACCCGGCACCCCACGTCCAGGAACTTACCTCGAAGATGCCCCTTGGACTCGGTGGAAGTATAAATGCATGTGGTGAGTTGCTGCAGCATCATCTGAGGTTGGAAAATACTGCCATCCACCTGAATGCCCACGCCCAGGAGACAGAAGAAGGCTGTCCACGTGGCACAGGGCCAAGTGTCCCAATCCGGAGAGCTCTCTGGGGACAGGTGCGCGGCTGCAGGCACTCCGGAAGAGCGTGATGATACAGAAGCTCGCATTGGTGTGATTAACGGAGGGGGCTGCTCGCCTCCACAAAAGGCAGCACAAAAAGGACCGCCCGGAAACCATGGCGTCGACCGGGAGCAGAGGGAGCACGCCCCTGTGCAGACTCTGCCCAGGTCCCATGGACTCAAAAGAAGGAGAAGTCCGACCCTGAGACCGAAAGCAAACGGAGAGCAGGGATCCAGTGACGAGTCAAGTGGGGAGCACAGCCGCAACCAAGGGGGACCGATCCAAGGGCAGTGTTTGCCCGTGAACCCCAGGCGTGGGCGCCGCAGTGAAGGATGCAGAACCCGAGCTCTGTTTTGTGGGTTGTTCCCACAGGAGTACAGCAAAGCAGTCCCAAAACTGGTCACCCTGCGGAACCAACACGTGGCTATTTCTGGGTTCAGGACCCCACTGTGGGAGTTGGGACAGAGGTGGACCAGGAGTGGCAAGCACAAGCCCACAGGCGGGTGAAACCGCAGGTGTCAGCATGCAGCGAGAACTGTACATGTGGTCGTGCATGTGTGCAGCGCCCCCCACCCCCGTCCTGCCTAGCTCCGCCCACAGCAAGGGCCGAGGAGGACCTCCCCAACAGCAGTGAGCTCATTCTGCACCAGCCCTTGGTCTGCAAAACCATTCCCCACCAAAAGGAGCCCCCAGAGAAAACAGCTGGGTGCAGGGTTGGGACAGAGGCCAGGAGTGTGGGTGTGCTGAGCAGGAACGTGCCCCAGAAATTAGCAGTGACAGGGCAAGTGACAGGACGGAGCAGCCCCACAGGCTCCGGGGCGGGTCCTGCACACTCAGAACACCAAGGTAAGTGGGCTCGGTGACTCGCTGGCCATCGGCTCCAGCCAGCAACCCGAACACACACAGTAACGGTCAACGGCAACATCTGAACGCCAAGAAGTGGTCAGCAGAGCAGAGATGCCGATCGCAGATGAACAGCAAGTACCGAGGACACACAGGTAAACGGGGGGGCGCAGCGCCCAGTGCCAACGGGCAAGCGCGGAGGCCCCGCACAGGCTGCCGGAGCACTGTCGGCAGGCGCCAAGAGGGGGACAGCTGCAAGAGGCCCTGGTGTGAAGGGGCTGCAGACTATGGGTCACGCTGGGGAAGACACGGCCGCCAGGTGTCTTCCCCAGGACACACCAGGGCACTTGGGGGCACAGGGCACGCAGCAGGCAACCCCCGCTCGAGTGCTCAGGCAATGATAGCTTGTCTTTATGCACGTGCGTGTGTGGTGGTGTGTGCACATGTGTGCACTGTTCTCTGTAATGACTTGATGTCAGACACACTTCGGCTACTTGATAAACAAGGTTCAGCAAATTGTCACAGTGCCAGAATCATCTCTTAAAAATACAATCTCGGTGAAGGCGCTCTCTGGAAATGTGACGCATAGAAGACCAGTAACAAGGAAAGATTTACAAATTTTAATCCTCGCTCTGTTTGGACACATGTGCGTGCTGGAGCGCCCCTGAGGCGGGATGTGCCCCGTGACCACTCAGGAGCAGCCCGCCATCCCCGGAACTGTGCCCAGGCCCCTCATGCTCACTAGCAGTGTGCGGCGTGGCTGTGGGGCTGTGCTCGGGCGTGGGGGTCAGCAGGCTCAGCCTGCCCCTCAGACCCGGTGGGAAGCACACCGTGGTCCCATAGTTGTGACTCTGCTGTCTTGTGCCAGATGCTGGAGGAGTCCAGGGGACACTGTTTGGCCCCCTCAGGAAGGCCTCATGCGTCTCTCCAGAAGCACCAGCTTTGTCTGCAGGTGGACGTTGAAGGGAGGCAGCCTGGTCAGGTTCAGACTCACCCCGGTGGTGCCCACGACCTTGGCCAGCACCCGGTGTGTGTCCCTGTAGAGGGCTAGGTGCTCGGGCGCCGCCTCCAGGAGCAGGTGTGTGTAGGCCAGCATGCGCTCCGACCCGGGCTGCATGTCCTCCCTCTTCTCGTACCTGCAAGGCAGGAGCATGTACGTGCCCGCACCAGGGCCCCACACCAGCCCCCGCCCCGGGCTGCCCCTGGGAGAAGGGCTGCCACCACCACCTGCAGTCACAACCCTAAGGTAACATACCTCCAGGCGCCATTGATCTCCAGAAACCGAGACACGCCCGTCTGCGCGGCAGCCACGTCAATGTGCAGGACAACATCTGTGGAGGGCCGAGTGCGCTCGGTCAGACCCCGGCCAGGTGTCTCTGGCCCTGCCGCGGCCAGTCCCCAGACCGAGCACCCACCTGCCTCGGGGGGCACCAGCTCATGCAACCTCCTCATGGCCACGCCCCCAGGGTAGTTGAAGTGGGACACGTACAGGGCCGTGGCAGAGTAGGCAGCGTTCACCACAAGGTGCCCTATCACGAGGAGAGACCCCGCTCTGTACAGCCAAGACTTCCGGTAGTTGTTCAGTCTGGAGAGAGAGCAGTGTGTCTGGCGGGGAGTGCATGGCAGCATGGAGAGACACGGCACTAGGAACACGACCCGGCAGGCACCTTCGCTGGGCCACGAGTGTAATCGCCAAGCAGGCAGGCAAACTACTAGAGAAAGTGGATAAAGCCACCTGCAAACCTCCTGCTGTGAAATCCCACCCAAGACGACACTTTAAGCTGCTGCTGGACTCAGAAACACTG
>PVKM010015384.1:0-27933 GCA_004027735.1 Carollia perspicillata | reverse complement strand
AATTAATCACAAATTGGCTTCTCATTTATTAGGACTAAAATCTTTGCCTTCCAAAGTAGACTATTTGTAGAGGCTGTTGAAACTGTAGCCCCAGCCGCCACCAGCATGGATGGCCACACCCCCCTGAACCTGCTCGGTCTCTGAAGCTGGAGCCCCAAGCTCGGATTCGGAAATGAGTTAGAAAAGTAACCATGGATATTTTACGCTTAAATAAAAGAATTTCAAACATCAAGTCGTGACACTGGTTTCTGTCTATTTCAAACCAAAGCACTGATTAATTAAATTTCAATTTACATTTTAATCACTTGTTTCTTGAACCAAGCAAGATACCACTGTAACACTGACAAAGTCACGCCACTCAAATGTCAAACTCATGCGATATTAATTCAGCCAAAATTGTTACAATACCTGAGACGTGACAGCGTCATACTACCATAAACAAGTTCCTAACTCGGGCACACCTCATTTTATTGCACTTCACCGATGTGTCTTCTCTTTTTTCTTTTTTTACAAATTGAAAGCAAGACCTTCCACTAGCAAATACAGAACAACTCGCCTTACTGTGGTCCGGCGTCTAGCCCACTGTGTCTCGGCCGCATGACTGTGTTCGCTCTGAGCCAGGCGCTGTGGGAGGTGCTGCAGGGCAATTCCTTATTTACCCTCCTGTGAAAACAGTAGTAGAAGACTCTTGTTTGATTAAAAAGAATGCAGTTAATATGAGCCTCTCTTTAAGGAGTCAGCTGTATTAAAATAAAGCTTGTATACAGAGAATAACAAGGACACAAAAGTACTTTAATTTAAGTACTATGTTGTAAGTTGTTTCTCTTTCCTGATAAGAGGAACTGGGAGGATAAAGAACGTTCTTAAGCCAGGGAGATAAACAAAGAACACTTCTGATAAGCAAAATCAGGTTGAAACTATGTTTTTCTATGAAAAATATACAAACAAGGACTCTTTGCTAACAGTATTTTTATTGTATACCTAAATTTTAAGCCTTCGTCAAAAAAGATGAACTATGTCTAAATAGTTATGAGAAGTTCTGCCTGGGGAAATGATGTTTCCTGGACTCAAATTATTATTAACCACTTATGTCACTGAACTTGAAATGAATTTCACAGTATAATCACAGATTAACTTCTGGCATTGGAAACAGCACCTTGCCTGCTGTCTCCATTTTGCAGAATGGTAAAAACAGCATAAGAGAAGTGGCTCCATAGAATCTAGACAGGAAACACGTGACACTCCCACCAGCCTGTGTGGTAACACTATTCTCCCCATTTGTCGGATGGGGAAATGGCAGCTAAGACGGGTAAGCGGTGCATTCAAAACCACACATCTACCTAGTGAGAGACTGAACTTGAACATGGATAACTAAGAGCAAAGTCCGTGATCTTCAGCACACGCCGTCCCATCTAACTAACGTTGGTATACTGGAGGAGTGGAAGCCGTCCTTACCTTTGTAGCACTTACAGTCCAGAAAGGGAGTCAAGAAGTGCATGCAAGCGCACACCTGTGATACCGTGGTACAGAGGGGGCACTTACTACGGAGGGAGTCAGGAGTCAGTGGGATGTGGGGCTGGACAAAGTCTTTTGGGGGGCACGCTCTGAGCAGAGTGGCAACACTCCTGAGACCCCTGAAGCAAGAGGTGACTCAATCAGTGTGGCTGTTGACTAGAGGAGGTTGCACAGGCAGCGTTCTGTATGGAGGGAGGGATGCTGGAGGCTGGGATGTGGAGTACCGTGTGGGGAGGGACACTGGAGCCAGAGTATGACATGGGAATTTTGATGACTTCCTAAAACAGACAGAGGACTATGAAACGTTAACAGGAGAGTGACTAGAAAGAAGTGGCACTAGAGAACAGATCCTCACACTGTAGGGCCACCAGCAGAGACAAGTAGAGAATCGGGTTGGCCGAGTGGCGCTGCGAGAACTTGATTCTAGATGGGTGTTGTTCAACCAAAACAGAATGTGAGTCATAGATAGAACTTAAGTTTTTCTAGGAGCCACATTTACAAAAGTAAAAAAAAAAAAAAAAACGAACCCAGATGAGATTAAAATATACCCAGGATATACAAAATACTATCAGTTCACAAGTAATCAATTTAAAAGTTTTAAACCACTGTTCTTTTTTATTAATAAACTTAATTTTTTAGAGCAACTATAGGTTTACAGAAACGTGGATAAAAAGTACTCTTCCTCTAAGTTCCCCTAACATTTATATCTTGCAGTAGTGTGGTGCATTTGGTATAATTGAAACACTAATATTAATACATTATTGTTAACCACAGTCCATTAAGATTCACTCTTTGTGTTGTACATTCCATGAGTTTTGACAAATTTATAATAACAGGAGTCCATTATTATAATCATACGGATCTTTTGCCTATTTTTAATTGGGTTGGTTGTTATTGCTGAGAATTTTAGGAGTTCTTTATCTTCTTTGCTTATGATCCATTCTTAGTTGATTTTCGTGGAGGGTGTAATGTCTGTGTCTAGGTTCGTTTGTTTATTCTGCATGTGGACGCCCTGTTGCTCCAGCAGCATTTGTTGGAAAGAGTCTCCTTGCTCCATTGAATGGCCTTTGCTCCTTGGTCAAAGGTCAGTTGACTGTACCTGTGTGGACCCACTTCTGGGCTTTCTGCTCTGTTCCCCTGATGCTTGTCTGCTCTTTCTCCACTGTTGTGATTACTCTAGTTTTACAGTGAGCTTTAAAGTCTGGTAGTGTCAGTCCTCTGATTTCATTGTTCTTCTTTAACAGTGTTTTGGTGATATTGAGTCTTTTGCCTCTCCATATAAACTTTAGGATCCACCTGTTGATATCCTCAGATAACGTGCTGATATTTTGACTGGGATTACTTTGACTCTAAAGGTCGAGTTGGGAAGAAATAACATCTTAACAATATTCACCTTCCTATCAGTGAACATGGACCATCTCTCCGTTGATTTAGGCCTTTGATTTCGCTCATCTTCAGTTTGTACTTTTCCTCATATAGACATTGTATACATTTTGTTAGATTATACAAAAGTATTTCATTTTTTCCTGGTGCCAATGTAAATGGTATTTTTGTAGTTTCAAATTCCAATTAACACTGTATTCTGCAACCTTGCTATAATTGGTGATTAGTTCCAAGAGAATTTTGCTGTTGTTGCGTCTGTGGGATTTTCCATTTGGCCAAACATTCATTTGTGAACAAAGAGTTGTATTTTTTCCCCTTCCCAATATGCGCACCTTTTATTCCTTTTCTTATTTACGGCATTAGCTCAGACTTTCCAGTGCGAAGTTGAACAGGAGTGGTGGGAGGGGACACCCCTTCACTGCTCCTGGTCTTACCAAGCAGGCATCCGTCTCTCACCATTAAATGTGATGTCAGCTGTGGGTTTTCTGTAGATGTGTATCAAGTTGAGGAAGTTCCTCTCTCTTCCTAGTTTGCTGAGTTTTTATCATGAATGGGGGGTTGGATTTCGTCAAATGCTTTTTCTACGTCTATTGATATTTTTCTTCTTTAGCCTACGGGTGTGATGGATTACATTAATTACTTTTGAATGTTGAACTAGCTTTGCTTACCTGGAGTAAGTTCTACTAGGTGGTGGTGTATGATTATTTTATACGTTGTTGGATTCCATTTGCCAATATTTTATTGAGGAGTTTTGCATCTATGTTTACTAGAGATATTGGTCTGGAGTTTTCCTTTCTGGCAATGTGTTTGTCTGGTTTTTGTACTAGGGTAAGGCTGGCCTCATAGAATGAGTTAGAAAATTCATTTTGCTGCTATTTTCTGGAAGAGACTGTAGAAAGTTGGTATAATTTCTTCCCTAAATGTTTGGTAAAATTTGCCAGTGAAACCATCTGGGCCTGGTGCTGTTTTCATAGGTCATTAAATATTGATTCTATTTCTTTAGATATAAGCCTATTCAGATTATCTATTTCTTCTTTTGTGAGTTTTGGTAGATCATGTCTTTCAAAGAATTGATCCATTTCTCCTATGTTATCATTATTTGTAGGTAGTTATTGTTCTTTTAACGTCCATGGGATTCTTCATTTCAGATATTGGTAATATGTGTTTTCTAGTTTTCTTTCTAAAGACTTTACTTATTTTTAGAGAGAAGGAGGGAAACATCAATATGTGGTTGCCTCTTGCATGCACCCCACTAGGGACCTGGCCTGCAACCCAGGCATGTGCCCTGACTGGGAATCGAACTGGTGACCTTTTGGTTCACAGGCCTATGCTCAATCCACTGAACTACACCAGCCAGGGCTCTAGGTTTTTCTTAATTAGCATCACCAGTTTTATCAATTTGATTGGTCTTTTCAAAGAACCAGCATTGGGTTTTGTTTATTTTCTCTATTGATTTCCTATGTTCAAATTAATTTACTTTTGCTTTAATTTTTGTTACTTTTTCCTGCTTATTTTAGATTTAATTTGCTTTTCTTTTTCTAGTTCCCTGAGGTAGAGGCTTAGATTGTTAATTTGAGATAGTTTCTAATATATGCATTCAGTGCTATAAATTTCCCTCTAAGCACTGCTTTTGTAGCATCCCATGTTTTGGTTAAGTTGTATTTTCATGTTCATTTAGTTCAAAATATTTCTAAATTTCTCCTGAAACTTCTTGGACTCAAGTGTCATTTAGGAGTACGTTGTTTAATCTCCAAGCCTTTTGGTATTCTCCAGCTACATTTCTGTTACAGATTTCTAGTTTTATTCCACCATGGCATGAGAGCATACTTTGTATGGTTTCTATTCTTTTAAACTTGTTAAGGTGTATTTTATGACCCAGAATGTGGTCTTTTTTGGTCAAAAATAGACCATGAGAGCTTGAGAAGGGTGTTGGCTCTGCTGCTTGCTGTTGGATGAAGTGTTCTCTGGATGTCAGTTAGATCCTGTTGATTCGTGGTGGTGTTGAGTTCCATTGCGTCTTTACTGACTTAATGCCTGCTGGGTCTGTCAGTTACTGACAGGAATGGTGAAGTTTGCGTAAGAGTGAATTTGATTTGTTCTTGCAGTGCTGGCAGTTTTTGCCTCACGTAGTTTGCCACTCTGTGCTGGGGGCATACGGATCAAGGATTGCTATGTGTTCTTGCAGAACTGACCCCTTGTTATTGTGTAACATACGTTCCGATCCAAAATTTTCCTGTTCTGATGTTTACATTGTCTGAAATTAATGTAGCTACTCCCCAGCCATCTTTTTATTTTTAATGTTTCTCACCTGAGAACATTTTTTCATTGCTTTGAGAGTGAGAGAAACATCAATGTGAGAAACATTGATTGGTTGCCTTCTTCTACACACCCCAACCGGGGATTGAACCTGCAACCTGGGTATATGCCCTGACCGGGAATCGAAACCAGACCTTTCAGTCCATGGGCTGATGACTCTCCAACCCAGCCACACCAACCAAGATTCTAGCCATCTTTTGATTAATGTTAACAACATAGCTCTCTCTGTCTCTTTTTAATTCATGTTTTTTATATTTAAAGTGGGTGTTTTCAGTAGATAACATACAGTTGGGCCTTGTTTTTTATCCAGTCTCATCGTCATTTCATGAATATATCTAGACCACTGATGTTTAAAGTGACTATTGAAAAAAGTGATTATTGATATAACTGAAATAATTAAAAGCAAAGATAACTATCTATCATTGGCAATTTCATCAATAAGAGAACATTTTAAAAGTGCTTCCACCCCCAACCCCCCTGCCCACACCCCAAAGGGGGGAACTAAATTGTTTGTTTCTCGTCTGAGCCTGGAAGATAAAAACTGTGACCTTCAGCAAAATGAAGACATCGAGGAACTGTGGTCCTGCAGAAGTCCACACCTGGTATTTGTTGTCTCTCTTCGTCTCCAATTTATTTTAATCACCTTTTCTCTCTTCTGTTTTTTACTTAGTTGTATGACCTAGGGTAAGTCTTTAGCCTCTTTGGTCTCTCTTTTCTTTGTTGTGAAGTTTCAACTCACTTTGTAAGTGAGTTGAAACATATGCTTAGGACTTTGGACATCCTCCTAGTTCAAGGCTGGCATGTCCTGGAGCACCCTGGGCTGAGGTTGATTTAGGGTGTGGGGTACCGTTGGGACTTCAAAAGGACAAGTGAAGGGGACAAGACTGTAAGACTGAAAAGCCTCCTGGCTTCCTACTCTCTGTACTGAGCATGTTTCATTTAACAGACCCTTTCATTCAACATTAGAGCCTGTCCATGAAAAAAACTGAGAATAATCAAATGTTATAATGAACAAAATGGAGGAAGTTGGTCCTAAGAATATGGTACCTGGCAAGAAGCCTTTGAGTAAGGGGCTGAAGCTGGAGAAGCCTAGAGGGGCCCTGAAAACCTGTTGCCCCTTGTTTGAAAACCCCTTGTTTCTTTCCCATTGTCGTGGTACAAGTGATGCTTAGCAGTTAACAGGCTACTCCGCCAGCAAGCAAGCTCTTCAGTTAAACTGGGCACAAACCCAGCAGCATGTACCTTGGAGTCGAGAATGTTGGAACTGATCTCAAAAGTTTACCTCTATCTCTCCAAGTTTCATGATTTCACTTTTTAAAATATTGCAGAAAGATAACTAGCTTTATTGCTAACTGGGAAAAATAAAAGGAATTACATTATCAGTACACACAAAGTAAAGATTAAGGAATATTGCTTTGTTGGAGGTACTCATTTTTATACTTTGCCGGAGACTCTTACTCGCTAGGAAATCCTCTTTAAAATAAGTGGTTTGTAAGACTGAGGCCCACGGGCCGAATACGGCCTGTATAAAAGTTTGTTTGGCTGTACAGTTAAAGTTCTTTTAAAGTAACACCTCAAATGTTGTATTTAAAAAATCTAGATGTCCAGCTTCCCTTTGCAAGTCATAAGTTATGGTGGCATTGGGCTTATAGTGGCACAGGGCAGCGAACTAGCTGACAGTTTGGTTTCAAAGCGATGTGTTCTTTGACTCATGTACCCCAGCCGTTCGAAGGCCTGCGAGTGTATGTTGAGTACCTGCTGGTTTGGAAGGTGCTTGAGTTGGCTACATGGCGGCCAGGGACGGTCTGAGATGGTAAGTTTCAAACTGAGACCTACAGTAAATAACTTTGAGTGACCACAACCAGCGTGCCTCGGTTTCTTATCCGTAAAATGGGGCTGATGAGAGGCAGCTGTGGGAAGGACTGGCGATGGAGCATGTAAAGGGACCGGGATACAGGACCTCCATCACGTTAACGCCGCGGAGTGTCCCGACCCCAAAAGGAACTGGACCGGAGGAGGCGCTCCGGGGGCCGGGCTGGAGCTCAGGGAAACACCGCCGGACCTCGTTCTCCTCTCCTCCCCGTTGCGGGCCCCCGCGCTCCGCTAGGGTCGGCCCCGGGGCGCCGAGAGGCGTGGCTCGCCCGTGCAGACCCTTGCGGTGGCCATGGCCTCGGTGGTGGAGTACAAGGGACTCAAGGCCGGCTACCACTGCGGCTACTGCGGCTCGGAGGAGGGCAAAGCGTCCAGTGGTGAGTGTCTCCGCCGAGCGAACTGGCGCGGCCGCCTCGCGTCCAACACCCGCCCAGCCCTTCGTGCCCCGCGCCAGCCCCTCGCGGCGGAGCACACGGGTCCGGCTCTCCCACTCCCGCTTCCTTTTCCCACTCGTTTCTTCCCAGACCGTTTCCTTTCACGCTCTGTCGGTCAGCCTCACCCTCACCGAAGATGGCCGTTCCTCTCCGAGAAGGAACTGAAATAGGCAAAGGCTGCCCAGGACCAAAATGGCGCGGGCGGCGTCATCGCCGTGGGACTGCGGCGGGGCCCGGCTGGCCGGCCGCCGCGCGGCTTCGAGTGCGCCTCCAGGGCTCCGGGCGGCGCGGTGCATTGTGGGGTGGCGGCGGCACCGGCGTTGGGCTGGGCTGCGCCGCGTTTGGAGAGCCGGGGCCATGGCTTCCTGTACAGCTCTTTCGTCCAGCATCGTGGAGTATTTTCAGGGCGATGGCTTTTACCGCTGTGGTTATTGCAAGAACGAGTCGGGAAGTCGCTCCAATGGTGAGCGGGCCGGCGGGTGGGCAAGGGGAGGGCGCCGAGGCCGCGGGGGCTCCGCGGCTGAAGGGAGTCCTCGGGGGTCGCCGCTCCCCGGCTTGGGCCAACCGGCTCGAGGGACCCACGGCGGCTGGAGCCCCAGCCCAGCCCTATTTGGTGGAGGGAGTGCGGAACGCAGCTACCCCGTGGCTGTCAGCATTACATAAAAACAGACTTCACCTGATGCAGCAGGTAAGCTTCTAGGTGCATATTCTTCACTCGGGTGCTCGGACGTGCGAGATAGTGCCTGTCTCGCAGCAGCCAAGTGTGGAAACAGATGCCCATCACCAGTGACGGGTAAATACACGATGACATGCGTGCGAGGGAGCCCTATAGTGTCGTCAGTTACGGCTAGGGCTGTCCTGTAACTCTGACGCTGATGTGGGAAGGATCCCCAGTAGTAGGTACTGGACAGGGAGTGCCCGGTGGTGCTATTTGTGTAAAAAACAGTGTATGTGCACACGTGTGCTTGGGCATCCGTGAATAAAATGGTCTCCGCAAGAAGATACAAGAAACTGGTGGCCGTAGGCGCTGCTGGCGAGGGGATCGGTTTGTACTGATGTGTTTGAAATATTTACCAGGCGCTTATGTGCCAAGTCATTTCTCCATCCACCTCGATGACAACGCAGAGACAATCTGCAGTTGTTTTTTTTCTTTCCTATCATGATTTAGGTTTCTTTCGAAAAATGTGTTGTTTGTAAACAAAACATGGTGTTTATTTCCCGCATGGCATGCATTGGCAAATGCAGGATCTCCTGTTTTAAAGAACAATCCAGCGTTGTGGAAAGTGGGCTATCCACGAAGATGTAAGTTTAGGTGGTTCCCATTTTGAAAACAGTATAAATGCCCTACAGTAGGGGAATGATTTGGGTGATTATAGTGTGTTCATCTACTAATTAATTAAAAGTTTATTAGGTGCTGCTTCTGAGGGAGTAGAATGTGACATAATGCAATCTTTATGAGTGAGGATTATGAAGATGATGAGCTAAGTGGGAAGATGTTTAGAGTGTAGGGTTAAACGGAGAAAATAAACAGGATGCAAATGAGGTGACATGATTACATCTCTTGGAGGGAAAAAACCCAGAGAGACACCAAATGGTGACTGCTGTTAGGCCTTAGGGTATTCAATGGATTCCTCCCTTTTTCAGAATTTTAGTATTGAAACTGTAATATGTGTGTGATAAATAAGTTATGTTAAATGTCTACAATTAACATTTTAATAGATTTTTAATTCTAGTAATTTTGCTAGGAGAAAATTGGTTAATGTAGATATTCAGTATTTAAAATCTTGTGGAAGAAACCTACTTTTGACCCTTTCATTACCTAAAGAGATAACTAAAATATTTATCCTGATTTTAATTTTAATAATAACTTTGACGATAGAACCCCCCACCTGTCGGGTAGGTCGGTTTTCTTGTTCCTGTGTTACAGGTGATGAAATCAAGCTCGCAGCCTGACTTGTCAGTGTCGATCCTCTTGTGCCCGCGCTTTTCTCACTGCATCCTGCTCGCCAGGCCTGCCTGTGTCTCTGCACACGTCTGATGTTGTCTACTCTTTACGAGAGAAAAATTCTTGTTTCTCTTAACATTAATTCAAATGTACCTTTTAATGTCTTTTTTACGGTCTTCATTTTTTTTTATAATTGCAGAATTATTTCATCATATTGATGACACTTAGAACCTGTGATCACCTTTTCCTATGCATTTCGCTTATTTTTAGTTTTATACTTAAAAGGATTATGACTGTATACTTTTGTCCTTTTTTTGATGTTCAAGACTATGCTATAAATATATATAAAAATCAAGAAACAGAGCACAAGAAAACATTTTCTAACTTTTCTGAAGAATCTAGTTTAATAATTTATTGGGGGTATTATTACTGTTTAAAGGTGTAATATAATTTGGTTGCAATGAGGACCTAAATTTATGATGTCAGGAGACTCTTGACTAGTCTTGAATTAAATGTAATCAGTTTGATATGTGTGTGTTTTTATAAATTGATATGTCATATTTTTCATTTGTTATGTATTATGTCAAACCAACAAGTAGAAAGTATGCAGTGTGAGATAGGTTGTTTTCCTTCTGTGTTCCCATTAAAAAATTACTGCCTTGAATTTAAAAAAGTAAGAAGTTCAGCCTGTTGTCCTTGACATGCATTTCCTTTTTCAGGCATGTGGGCGCATTCCATGACCGTACAGGACTATCAGGATCTCATAGACCGCGGATGGCGAAGGTAAAGCTCCTTAGTGCAAAGATGGCTTCTCTTACTACTCAGGTTCTTTTGATAATTGAAAAAAATATACTGTTTGCCTTTAAAGTGTTTTCCTGTTGTTGGAAAGAGGTTTAAGAATTTTTTTATTATTTTGTGTAATAATTTTCTCTTTTAAGGATCTGTATTAGGAAAATTTTAAATATGCACAGACACGGGGAGTACATTATGAATTTCATGTACCTGTCACCGAGCTTCAGCAGTTAACATTTTGCTAGTCTTGTTTCATCCATTCCTTTCCCTTGGTGTGCGCGTCCCTGGTGCCTGGTGTCTCTATGTTTCCAGTTTCCTTTTCTCACAAGGACACACACCAGATCAGATTAGGGCTCATCTTAACAGCTCCATTTTAACCCAGGCACCTCTTTAAAGGCCTTACCTTCCCATGCAGTCACATTCTGAGGTGCTTGGCGTTAGGGGGACAAAATTCAGCCCACAGTGTCATGGTTCTGCCATTAACTGAGATCTAGAAGTATGAAGGGAGCAGGTTGGCCTGGGGGCACTTTGTGCTGTGGCCCGTGGAACCCAGGTGTGGGGGCCGTGGGCTGCAATGTACAGCGGCCCTGCGGCATTCTGGGCAGCTCTCTCTGCCTGTGGCATTGAGGATTGGGGTGGTAGGGCCAGCACGGAAAGGATTGCAGACGCTGGTGGAAAGGTGACTGAGGTGATTAGCCTTGGAGTGCGCAGGGGAAGGTCCAACGGGGAAAGAACTGGCCTCTGGTCCTCGGTCTGCCCCCGGGGTGGGATTCCTGTGCTTAGGAAGAGTGACTAAACCTAAAGGTGTTTTTACACCGTTGATTAGATTGTTACCCTAGTTAAGTTTGTGCTTCTGTGCTAATCTACTTTGGCATGTGTGAGAAATGTGTAAGAAATTAACAAAGCTGTTTTATAATTTTAGAAGCGGGAAGTATGTGTACAAACCTGTGATGAATGAAACATGTTGTCCTCAGTATACCATAAGGTAAGAGTTTTTTCTAGATTTTATTTATTTTTAGAGAGGGGAAGGGAAGGAGACAGAAGGGGAGAGAAGAAACATTGATGGGAGAGAGAAACATTGACCGCTTGCCTCTCATACGGGCCCTGACCAGGGGCCAAACCCACAACCCAGTCATGTACCTTGACCGAGAATCGAACTGCCTACCTCTGGCTTAGTGGGTCGATGCCCAACCAAATGAGCCACACCAGTCAGGGCATATGGTAAGAGTTTTGATTGCTAGGAGGGGGCTCTATAATATGAAGGTTGTGTATAATTTTTTAGTAGAATCTTACTTGTTTTAAATGTTAATTTTCATTCTAGGTAGACATTCTTTATATACAAAAGCAAGTGAGTTACGGGTTTTTTACATACTGATGCTATAGTCACGTGCTTATTGGTAGCTTTTATAAATGTTTAATTGGTTCATATATAAATATATGAAAAAAAACCCTCTTTATTTGTCATTCTAGTCAGTGATACCATGAAATACTTGGAAAATATTGGTAAATGCTGACATTATTACTATTAATTTTTAAAAAATATTTTATTTTCTTATTTATTTACATTTAGACAGAGGGGAAGGGAGGGAGAAAGAGAGGGACAGAACATGGATGTGTGAGAGAAACATGGTTGGTTGTCTCTTGCATGCCCCCATCTGGGTACCCGGCCTGCAGCCCCAGGCACGAGTGCCCCAGTGGGGAGTTGAACCAGCAGCCTCGCGGTGCACAGGCTGGCACTCAATCCACTAAGCCACACCAGCCAGGGTTGAAATTATTTTTAGATATCAAATTTTTATATGTTTCAGCTCAGGGCTTCCCCTGCTCTACTGTATTTCTTGACACGGAGCTTAACCAGGAATCAGTGGAATTTTTTTTGAACCTGTGTTCATTCTAAATGTGCCCCTTCCCTTGTTTGATTTTGTTGCAGGGAGGGCTTATAACTTTAATCAAATTCTGAAAACTGCACAAAAAAGCAGTGCTGTCGGATTCTGGAGGAGCGCTGAAATGCGATCCACCACATACATTTGGAGTCTCCTTTTCTTCATCGGAAAAAACTAAAAACTCTTATTTTCCTACAAAGCATTTGATTAATTCTTCATAATCTATTGGGTTTACCCTTTGCCCCCTTTATCCCACCCTAACTTGGAAAGATTTTCCCTTCTTCTTGGATTATAAAGGCCCTCCTCCTCTTCTCCCTCATTGTCTTCCTCTCCCCTTCTCTTTCTCCTTGTACAAAATGGGGAGAGGACGTTAACAGTGTGAAGCATTTGTCTCCTGTATTAATGTGTATATACGAGGTGTTCTTTAAATGAAAAAGCAAATGGTTGTATCCATCACTTTCTGACTGGTCCTCATAGATGTCTCTCTTAGCTGCACTTACTTTTTTGTGCACTGTTTTGAGAATTTGATGAAAGTTACAGGCCCTCCCTGCAACAAAATCAAACAAGGGAAGGGGCACATTTAGAATGATCACAGATTCCCAAAAAGTTCCACTGATTCTTGGTTAAGAATCCTTTCTCTAACTGATCACAGACCTGAGACAGTAAAGAGGAAGGTGGATGTCTGTCTGGTTTGCTGACAGCATCTCATTTATTACACAAAGAATAACATGACAGAGTAACAATGCTGGGCCCTTCCAACTTGTGTGGTTATGGAGCAGTGACATCTTCAAAGGCAGAAGTCAGTTTCCTTCCAATAGCAATTTTTATTACTAGGTTATGGCTAGGATTCTGTCAAGTAAGTCTGAAGTTGATTGGCCTGAACCCTGGGAATTGTAACCAGAAAAGGCCAATTCAGTACGTTAAAGAAAAATACAAAGCATCTGTAATTTATTAGGTGCTTGTCACATGCAGAGTGTGGTTTCTGATAATTGGTTTTAATTTTCTTTAATTGGTGTGTGTGTGTCTGTGTGTGTGAGAGAGAGAGAGGGAGAGAGAAACATTGATTTGCTCTTCTACGCAGCCTTGCATTCATTGGTTGATTCTCCTGTGCCCTGCTGGTGCTGCGGGGCTGGGTTGGGGAAGTGGGTTTTGGGTCTCAGCATCCAGTATGCAGACTGATTTAAGCTTCCTGTTTCCAGTACTGCTCCATAGCTTTTAACTGCCATATCCCTCATGCAAGAGGCTCTGTTTTTTACTGTCCTAAAACTTTGCAGTTTTTTGCTGGGTTGTATAGGAAATCAGCTGTGCAGAGTGGGGGAGGGCATCTGGCATCTTAACTACTTTCAACAGAGACTTTCAGGGAATCTTCCTAGTGTTAGACCCACCTTCTTGCATACCTCCTGGGGTATTTATGTACTGCTAGTCCCTAAGACATTTAGGGGTAATGCAGAGAAAATCGGGTATCTTTTTGGCTTCTCTCACTGTCGGTTTAGGATTCTACTTTGTTTGGTCTGTGAAGTCAGTCAGTATTTGTTCATCTTCTTTCCAGCTTCCAGGATCTCTCCTGTTCTCTTTTTCCTAGTGGTTTATGGCTTCCTTTCTTTCTATTCCTTGACTGGTTTTAGGGAGATTTGGGGTGAGTTAGAGGCTGCATTAAGCCCTGTCTTCAGCCCTGTCTTCATCCAGGCATAAATTTCCAGCATGAGCTTTGCCTCATTGTACTGGATACTGTCCATAGCTGGTTGGTTTTAAAGTTTGGGTTCACTTTTCTAATTTATTTTGCTTTCCTAGGTGCCGACCTTTACAGTTCCAGCCATCAAAATCTCACAAGAAGGTTTTGAAAAAAATGTTGAAATTTCTGGCTAAAGGGGAGATTTCCAAAGGAAATTGTGAGGGTAAGATGAGATGGGGGTCTAAAAACTATTTATTCAAAATTTTTAATTTTATGATTGATTTCGTGGAGAGAGAGACAGACAGACAGAAAGAAAGAAACATCATTGATTTGTTCCATTCATTTATGCATCCACCGATTAATTCTCATATGTGCCCTGAAACCAGACTCGAACCCACAACCTTGGAGTGTCAGGACAGTGTTGTAACCAACTGAACTACCCAGCCAGGGCTTTCGAATGTGTATCTTCAAGTTCTCACTTTCAGTCCTTTCTTAAGTTAGGCAGGGGAAAGGGGGTCCTTACTCCAGTCAGGTGCCACGGTTACTGTGATGATGATGATTAGGACTGCTGTTACTGTTACCACTGGCCCCAAGTCAGGGAGATGGGGAATGTGTGCTAGGGCGAGTCTAGCTTGGGAAGAAGATTTAGGACTGTTTTTAAGATGTGATATCCTGGAGTTCATTGGGATTTTAGTTTTCATAATGCCTTTGACAGCTCTTATCTTACTTGGTCACAGTAGTACCTTGTGAAGTAAATAGAAAGGGGTATTATCTCTGGAGACGCAGGTGCTTATATGCACCGTCACTTTCACTGTTGAGTAAAGCCCAGATTCTTTGTTTGTGTAAGACTTACTTAGGGAAATTACATTGCCTGAGACCGTGTTTCTTACTTGTCTGGTAAATTCTGAGTTGTGAGTGAATTCCCTAAAAGACAGTTAGTAACATTTAATTAACTGTGGGTACAGATATTTTGCATCTTCGGTTTTGTTACTAAAAAAACCCAAAAACTTATAAGCAGTGCCTACATACATATGTAAGAATTGGGAATGCTGTCTGTTCTTTGAGCTCTCGCTCGCCTCTGCCTTGGGAAATGCCCAGTCCTGGGAGCCTCGCAGGCCAGCCTGAGCTTGTTAAAGCATTCCTCAGCACGCTTTGAGTGCCGAGAATGCCAGTCCTGGTTTTAAGCACTGTAGAGACAGCGGCCTGTGAGACAGGTGGTTTCTTTGCCCTCATGCACTGTTCTTAATGGACCAGGATTCAGAACAGCTTGGAGCAGACTGGGCAGAGCTGGGATGATAGAGAGGCCAGAAGGCTTGGGGACATAGAGGTTCAGGGGCAGGTGGCACGTGGGGAACATCAGAATTTTGGCACAGCTCTGATTAGCATTGTTAATACATAATCGAAAAGGTTAAATAGCTTTTGTTCAGTAGTCATATAAAATTTTCATTGCCTGGGAATCATGTTCTGAGTTTCAAAAATTAATATTCAGATAAGCTTAGAGGATGCTGTCCATGTGTAATTGGTGGTTGCCTGTCTCTTTATGTATCTTTTATGTTTGGTTCTTTATTTGACTTACATAGTCTTCTGAATTATCCGTGTCTACAACTTACTTAATAGGAGTGACGCACTCTCTAGGATAAAGGCCCAGATAACTGTAACAGAGCGGCAGCAAACGCAGCGACTAAACAGATGGTGGACGTCTGTCTCTTCCACAGCCGCCCAGTGTGCGTGTTCCAGGTCGGCCACTCTGGGACTCTCCTTGTGGGATTTCCAGGGTCGCTCTGGTTTTCACTCTGCTAGCCAGTGGAGAGGGGAAAGGTCGGAAGTCCAGGGTCACAGATTTCTTTTAAAGCAAGCGAGGCAAAATTAGCCGTATCAGTTTGGTTATGTTTTATTGGTGGGAGCTTGGCCACAACTTGCAAAGGGACTGGCAGTTCCTTCCGTGGCCCAGGTGCCACAGTCTTAACTACAGCTCTGCGACTTTGGAAGACACGAGAAGAGATTTGGTGAACGCGCCGTAGTTTCTGTCACGTTGGGTAAAAAGGGACATTTTTTTCCTTTATGTATCTTAACTGTATCTGGCTGATGGACCTTGATTTCTTCTGAATTGTAGATGAGCCTATGGAGCCCCTGATGGAGGATACCGTTGCTGGTGACATGGCGTTAATAAATAAATTGGATATACAGTGCGACCTCAAGAAACTCGGCGGTAACCTCAAAGAGAGCTTAGAGAGGGAAGAGAAGAAAGGCAAAAGCGCAAAGAAAGAAGAACCTCGCGAATTAACTCAGTCCCAAGATAAACGAGCGAAGCTGGGCTCTGGGGAGCCGGCGCCTTCCGTGGCAGTGCCCGCAGCCCCGAAGCCAGGTAGTGCACGTCGGGGCGGCCGCTCGGGTCTCCCAGCCGCTCCGCCCCACCCCGGAGACAGCGCCTGCGGGTGTGCTCGCTGGCCAGCAACCCCACTTACTCGCAAAGTCTGTGACGTTTAAGATCTCTTTTGTACAACGTATTGCCTGGATTTAGATGGACAGATCACACCTTTTTAAAAACTCCCATGTTTAATATGCCTGACAGAATAGCTTATTACCACTAAATACAGACATTTAAAAAGTGCTCTATTTTCTCTTACTATCTTAGGGTCCTAGAGGTTTGAGATCTAAATTTATATAAAAAATTTGCTAAACACTTTTATTTTTGGTATTAAGTAAGACAAAGTAAATTTTAGGTATTTTGTCCAAAATACAGACATTGTAAAATTCCTCATTTTATCATTACATTTCTTAAATCGTGATAAATTTTACTTTAAAATACTCAGATTTTGATATTTAACTTCACCTTTAATAAGGTAAGGTTTTTTCCTATATTTTCATTGATAAAAGAATTAGATTTAAGAATTTTACTCATCACTAAATGGGTTTATTGTGTGTATGCATGAGTGCATGTATGTATATAATTCTTTTAAGTTATCATAAAATAATTTTGATAGTTATGATTGAGTTCCTGAATTTGTTCTCATGTTTATTTATACATAATGATCCAAGGGAGTGACTTACATCGACGTTGGTCTGAGATTTCATCCTAATAACAATCATAATCCAAAAAAATATTTTGAGTGATTTAGATGATGTCTTTCAACTCACTCTCTTGAGTGATAGGGTTAGTTCTTTTAGTTTTAATATTTTATTGTAAAAATTACCATGTATCAGATCTAAAAGTCTATTTTGGAGAATTTCAAATGGACCCACATAGACTGAATGTCATAATGAACTCCCGTGTACCCTCCCCTCATTTGAAATAATCATTAACTCACAGTGGCCACTCTCGTTTCATCTATGGTCATGTCTGGTTCCCCTTCCAGTTTTATAGTGAAGCAAATTCCAGTCAGTTAATTTTCTTATCTTCCAGAATGCGTCTCTACAAGATACGAACGTTAAAAAACATTCACAATACTGTTACACCTAAATAAAATGCCCTACTGCTACTGAATGTGCAGTGCTTAGATTTCCAGTTTGTAAGCATCTGTGTGCATCGACTCCCACTTTCTGATTTGCAGTCATTTGGTACAGAAACTGGGTTGTTCGTCTTGGATTGTTGTGCTGCTGTTCTCTGCCCCTGCCCAGAACCATCTGCCTGGTTGGACATCCTCGCAGGGGTGTCCAACCTTTGGTGTCTCTGGGCCACACTGGAAGAAGAGTTGTCTTGGGCCGTACATTAATTATGTTGCGACATGTAATTTCAAAAAAATCCCATAATGTTTTACGTAAATTTACGATTCTGTGTTGGGCAGCATTCACGGCCAGCCTGGGCTGCGGGTTGGACACTCCTGCAGCGTCTGCCCCAAAGCTAACCTAACTGTTGGAACTCTGTGGACTTAGTAGACTCTTCGAGACTTCTGAAAAACGATTTCCAAAGCCAAATGTGATAGGTCTAACGTTTTGAAATTCTTTCTAGGCAAGGGGGCAGATTTGAGTAAGCCCCCGTGTCGGAAAGCAAAGGAAATCCGGAAAGAAAGGAAGAGGCTGAAACTCATGCAGCAGAACCCAGCTGGCGAGCCTGAGGGTTTGCAGGCTCAGCGGGAGGCTAAGTCCAACCGGCCCAAGGCACTCGAAGACTTAATTTTTGAATCTTTACCAGAGAATGCATCACATAAATTAGAGGTACTTTGAACAATATATAACTTTTTGCTTTGTTTTATTGTTTGTTTTTTTGTCGAGTACCTGGTGTATTTTCATTTGAGGTTATATTAATCCATTGATATGTTGCTGTTTGATCAATGGGAAATTGAAGTTAATTGGGACGGAGTAACATTTGTATTTACTAAGTCAGCTGCTACTTGAGAGAAACTTCCTTTTAAGATGAAAAAAATAGGCAGTTTGACCAAAGTTGCGAAAGCAACTCCAGTTTTAGCATGTTAGGATGTGCAACGTACTCTGGTTTTTCGTTTCCCTTGACTGAAATTTAGTAAAGCGAAAAAAGAAAAAGTACTATAAATTTTATTTTTGGCAGTTTTGGTTTAGGTAGTAAAAGAGAACACTAGGCAAATCACCGTTTCAGCTCTTCTGATATTCTGATCTCGATCAGAGTAGTGGATAACATTACTATGTGAGCCAGCAGTCTGGAATTACTAAACAGTGCCAAATTGTACCACTTTCATAAGCTCTTCATCAGTTTCCTCCAAACCAGTTAGCTTAATGTGAATACTTTTAGAGTGTTCCTATTATTTTTTCCAAGTTGATTTACATTCCAGATTAAGTCTAGATTTTTCAGTATTCATTTGTATTTTTTTTCTAAAACATTAGCCATAATGATACCATATTCTCATACACGATTAGTAACTGGTGAGCCTTTGAATTTGTAGCTTACTGTCATCTAAGAACATCACGTATCAGTAAAGATTTGATATTAGAAGCTGACTTTGACACAGTCTAAACCTTAGGACAATACGTATCATCAGACATAAGTGTCACCAGCTTTAGCCCGGGTAGTTCCTCGGCTGCTCTCTGTTAGTGACTTCCTCCTTCCCACATTGCAGAGGGAATCGGCACGCGATTTACAACACTTGAGGGGGAGTCCTTGGCCCTTTGGTCGTGAGCAAGTAGTGTGTTCAGGGCGCCCGCACACCCCACGCCCCACTTCTGCAGCCCGCAGCTCTGACGCTTTTGTTGTAGTGACACCCTGGGCAGGTCCAGGCTTGTCGTCCACTGGGGGTCAGTCTTTCCTCACAGAAGAGTTTCTTCACAAGGTGCGTGGGGAAAGTTTTCCATTAGGGCCTTTTGTTAGATTGCTGTTGATTTTCTGTTTTACTGCCCCGTTGTACTAACACATTTTAACTGGTTAGTAAATAATTCATGTTAAATGTTAGCCATTACCGTTTGCAGTTACTGTTTTCATCTCCTCCGCATTTTACATATGGGTAAACTGAGGCGCAGAGAGGGTAATTTATATTCTTGACCAAGATGGTGACGTGAAGATTTGGGGAAAGGAAGTGTGACTTTAGAGTCTTCATTCTTAACTATTCTATGACATAGGAACACTTAGTCTTTTAGATTTAATAGAAAAAGGTTGTTTAGTGTTAGCAATAACTCGTGCAAGTGTCCCAAAAAGTATATTCACATTTTTAGTCTTTGTGACTGATTTACTGAAGGTGAGTTGCATACAGCTAAGATTAAAGAGTATTTATTAGTGTTTGCACTGGAGTACCAGAAGTATTCTGTCATTTTACAGAGAGGTGGACTTACATAATTTGGTCATAGACTCTAACTGGTCTTAGAATTTAGGCAGCACCCTCTGCCTTCTTAATGAGTGTATACGTTGGAGAAATAAGTTTTCAGATTTATTTACTACCTGTTGATTTTTAACATTAAAATATTACATGTTTATGCTTTAATACTTGTATTGAAACATTTGGTTCTTTTTGGATGGGAGTAACTGTTAATGCATAGTCATGGGATAAACAAATGAATTAATGAACATTGTTTTTTAACTCCTTCTGAAGGTGAGGCTGGTGAGATCATCTCCACCAAGTTCTCAGTTCAAAGCCACAATGCTGGAGTCCTACCAGGTCTATAAACGTTACCAGATGGTTATTCACAACCAGCCACCTGATAAACCAACTGTAAGCCAGGTCAGCAGGCCAAGTGTAATTTTTCTGTGTAAGCGGAACTTTCCCTTCCACTTGATATCACTGTATGAATTCTGGGTTTACTTGTGAGACATTGTATTTATATTCAGTTTGCAGCGTATCTGCCCACAGATAGGACTAGATTAATGGGCATTCTGAAAGTGCAAGTTCTACCTAGTGCCATGATTAAATGCCAATCATGGGTGATTTCAGAGTGAAAAAGTAACACATCAAATCAATTACCTTTATAGTCACTATGTTTAGATGTCTTTATCTCAAAGGAATAGAGCACTAAGTACAAATATTAATGAGAAAAATGCAAAAGGCCTTATATTTTTGTAGCAGGCATACTTTGCAGAGCATGGTTAATGCGCTTTATCCCTGTTTTAGTCCCGGGTAGAAAGGGTTCATAATGGCCAACTTACTCTGTTGATCTGCCACCCTACTGAGTGGAACTGGGAAAATAAGATAGAAATTTTAACAGAAGTCCTCATTTGCTTGTAATTTTATAAATCAAATTACCCAGAAAAAAATCTGGAAGGGTAAAAAAGCTAGATTCACTTACTATGTCGTGGTGACAAAAGTAGCAGCCGTCACCCTTAGCAACAGTGTTGACTCGAGGGTGTGCAGAAAACTACGATAGGTGGGTAGAGAAAAAAACAAAATGAAGAAAGATACATCGTCGGCCTCCATGAGTTAAAATTTCACAAATATTAGTACAGAGTTAGTGGCACAGGCTTGGTGCCCGTCAGCTCGTTCAGGGTTAATTCTGTCCGTGGAAGCTTCCAGTGCTGAGCTTTGGAAGTGGATTTGCGGAGATCTTACGCTAGCCTCACCTTCAGAAGCATGTCAGCAGGTAGAGATGTTTCAACAGCATTTGCTTGTATTTTCCTTGCTCTGAAGGTGAGGTTAGTACCTGTCTCCTTTGAGGACCCAGAGTTCAAGTCGTCCTTCAGCCAGTCACTTTCTTTATATGTCAAGTATCAAATGACCATACACCAGGATTCGCCTGATGAATGTGGGAAGACTGAGGTACCTTTTGTTAAACATTTTTCCTATGTTGATGAGGTTGTGTGAAGAAGTATAATGTAACGTTCCTATGCCAATTTTCTAGTCTGTTAAGTGGGGCATCTATTACTCTCCGCTCTCAGTGTGTATTGCTGATATTTATGAAAGTAGTCATACAGGTAAGCATTTTAAGTCCCCAGAAAAAGGATGTGTTCTTGCTCAGTGTTCTGTCCAGGAGCTTGAATGCTGGGTCTCTATCTCTTGTCACCGGGCTGAGTCAGCAGACGGCACTGGGCGCCCCTTCTGTGCCAGCCTTTGTGCGCTGGTCGAAGGGAGGAGTCTGTGTCCTCAAGGAGGCGGTAATCGAATGGGAAGGACACACCGGTGAACAAGTGTCCTCGGAAGCAAGCGAGAAAGTGTGACTATGTTGAGATTACATAGAGCATCATTATTTTTACATTTAAATGTTATTTTTTAATTGCAGTTTGTATCCAGTGTTTTGTATTAGTTTCGAGTGTATATAGCGCGTCATTTAACAAGCAATTAATAAGGGCCTCTTTTTTAGGCTAGAGATATTCAGAAGAATGAGATTGCGTAGTTGCCACAAAGGGACAGTGATGTATTAGGAGAAAGATACCAACAGACGCAAAAGAATTAAAGTTTTGATTTTTTCTTTTTTTAATGACAGAAAGTGTTAACTTAAAAGTGATGATTAATAAAGCAGGAGTTAACGCTTGTCCTAAGAGAGGGCTGACTTCTGGTCTCCCAGAGCCTTGCTAGTTCAAGAGTGGTGTGCAGACCAACAGCCTCCACTGTGCAGATTCTCAGCGCCCCCCGCCCAGACCTCCTGAATTTGCATTTTGAACCCTGTCTCCAGGTGGTGCATGTGCACATCCTGATTAGGGAAGTGCTTCCATAAGTTCCCCACTAGGTCAGGCAGCTGTGGGTGAGAGCATTTGCTGAGAGTAAGGATTCTGCCAGGTGCGGGAAGCTCCCTTTGATATTCTCAGGGAGGCTGATTCCTCTCAGAACATTGCTCCTTCCTACCACCCTGGGGATTCTGGCTTTGTGCCTCCTTGCTCACTGGGTATAATAGTTGGGCCAAAACAGGCCGACGTGATCCGATGTGTTTCCTAGGTAAAGGTCGCTTTTCCAGGACTGTGCCCCTTAGGCTTCAGGCCTCCGTGGAGTCCGTTCCTGCAGACTTAGCTCATCGCCGGAGATGTTCGCAGTGTGATTAGGGAGACAGACTGGTGAGCAGGTTCGGCGCTGTTCCAGTTAGCTATTGAATCAGTGCGGAAAGCCAGCTTTGCGTGGGACGGGAGGCTCGAGAGGCTTTTCTGAAGGACTTGTTGCCTGCGTCAACTCTGACAAGATCGTTTGTCAGGCCAAAAAGGGACAAGAGCATTCTCAGCAACAGGGCTGTGTGTAAGGAGTATAGGCGCCCCTGTGGAATATTCTTGAGAAATTGAACTGGAAGCTACAAGCTTACAGTGAAAACGATCAGTTCACTAAAAATATGAAGGGTAAAGAATATATTGAAATGACATCTGGGCAATTCTATAAGACAGAATGGCCTTGTTTCTTTAAATACATAAGGAAAACCAACACACCCTCTTCAGAAAAAGAGAGGGAAATCTGCTCTAGATTAAAAGTTAAAAATTAAAAAAAATGTACAGCTATAATACCATAACCATACTCAACAAAATTAATAACAATCATATCATTTAATATTCAGTACATGTTTTTCTTAACGTCTTTTTAGAGTCAGTTTGTTTGAATCTGGATCTGTGTAAGATCTGTACATCACATTCGGTTGATATTCTCTTTCTTTTAAAAAGATTTTATTTATTTATTTTTAGAGAAAGGAGAAGGCAGGGAGAAAGAGAGAAACATCAGAGTGTGGTTGCCTCTCCTGCGCCCCCAACTAGTGATCTGGCTCGCAGCCCAGGCATATGCCCTGACTGGGAATTGAACCAGCGACCCTTTGGTTGGTAGGCTAGTGCTCAATCCTCTGAGCCACACCAGCCAGGGCAAGGTTGATATTCTCATAAACGTCTTTTAACTTAGAATGGATTTCTTTCATGTTTTCCATAGCATTTTTAAAAGAAACTGCATGATCTATCTTGGAATTAGTTTTGTTTCTTTTGATTTATTTTGAAAATACTATGTAAGTGAGTATATGTGTGGTATCTGTGTGTGTGACAGAGAGATGTTTCTCATTTTCTGCTTTTATGTGTATATATGTGTATATGTTTCTATGTCTCTGACATAAGGTTTATAGTACATACCACTGTCCCCCCACACACACACTTACTCACACATGCACACGTTCCCGTCTTTCTGACAGAGGTAGTGTGTCAGACTTTTTCACGTCTTGGAGGCCACTGCAGAACGACATGTGGAGATCATGGTCCTTCTGTTTCCTGCCTCCCAGTGCTCCTTTCCAGGTGCTGTCGTTCTCCAGTGGACGTTTATCGGTGCTCGTCCGTCCCTTTCCACCCTTTACCCTGTGTAGTGGTGTAGTGGGCAGGACCCTTGTGCGTAGACTGCCTTGTACTTTTCTCAGTGTGTGATCGTTACAGGATTCCAGGTTGCTGGGTCAGAGGTAAATTTCTCTCCAGCGGGGTTTCTGACCACAGGCTTGTCCCTGTTTGTAGCCAGCAACTGTGAAAAGGCCCGTTCCTTGTGGCTCTTTGTGGCTGCGGTGTGATCGCAGGCCCTGCCTGAGAGCTCAGGGGGAGCAGGGTCCAGACCCAACCGCACGTTTTAAAGGGGTGGAGAGGTTCCCACCATACCGTTGGGCATTCCAGCCTGCCTGGGTCAGGCCCAAGGGTGCTCTCTTGGCAGGGTCGCGGGTGGTTTCTGTTGGGGGGGGCGGGGCTGGAGGCGGAGCCCAGGGGAGGGCTGCTGGAACAAGCCGCTGGCAATGGTGGGAGGAGGAGACTGCGGATACTGGGCAAGTAGACTTGGCCAGGATTTGGTGTTCGACCTGAGGGACGTTCGAGGGTTTGGAAATGGAGGAGCACGAAGGGCCCAGGTCAATGTTTCTAATTTCTGGCTTGGGCGACCGGGTAGATTGTGCTGATGTTATCCGAGGTGAGAAGTCCACGAGGAAGAAGAAAGTGCGCACTTAGGTCCTGCAAATGCGTTCTGCGTCGGGCAGGCTGAGTGTGAGCGCTCATGGGGCTCACGGTTGGGTGTGTGCCGACCTGGACGTGGCCAGAAAGCGTGGGGCCGTTGGCATCCAGAGAAGGCTCGGGCGCCTCCTGTCCTCCGACACAAGGTTCGGCGAGGCTTGGAGAGAGGCTTCCTCTTCTGTAGTTGTGCTGGGTTACATTTTTTCAATATTATATTGTAAATACAACTCTGATGTGCAATTTAAACGATGCATGTTATGGGGTAGTAATCGACTCTAAAAGTGGTATATGTTTTTTTTAAGAAAGACGAAGATAGCATTTAATGAAAAGCCTGTGCTTGTAAATTTTATTGTGAGCCATTCAGATTTTTATTTCCCTTTGAATGCAATTACTATACATTTTAATTTGCTTTTACTTCCGTCAGTAGTACCGAACTTGGGTATGTGATTTGACCTTGTTTTTAAATAGAAATATATAATGGATTCCTTTATTGTGGCCAAATAATTTTACCATAGTGATCTGTTTTATACAGTCTGATGGCATACAAAAAATGTGTATGATGAAAATATTTTTGACAGCAGACTACTTTGATTTCATACAAGTTAGTGTATTTGGCTTTGGTAAATCCTTTGACTTCTAGATCAGTCATGCAGTTTGTGTACCTGGCAGCTAACTGAATTGACAGGGAGTTTTCAAAGACGTTTGAAGTCTGTTGTTTTTCACGTGGGCCGATTTGTCATCTCACTGAATATAGTTTCAGAGGAACAGCATGAAATAATGCTTTGCAAGTCAAGACTCTTCTCTGTTTTTTCTTTATGACAGCTTGATTGGAATATAATTCACGTACTGTACAGTTCACCCATTCGAACTGTACAGTCCAGTGGTTTGTTCGTCTATTCACAGGGTTGTACGACTATATTGGGGGATTATTATATAATGTATAATACTAAATGTTATGTTATTATAAATGTTTTGTTGTTATAACTGCAGAATATTCTCACCGCCATCCCTGCTAGCAGTCACTCCTCACTTCCCCAGCCACCCCAGCTCTGGGCAACCACTGCCCTACTTCCCGCCCCTGGCTTTACCAAATCTGGACATTTTATGTAAACAGACTCACAGAGTATGTGGTCTGTTGTTGACTGGAAACCTAGAAGCAAGATCTCAGCAGAGTGAGAAAAATTCTTCCCAGAAGGACAGTTTGTAGTTTCTTCTAGGCATTTGGAATTCAGCAGGGACAGAAGGAAGATTACCTGAGGATGGGAGAAAGGAAGGTGGGGATTGGATTACAGGACAGGTAACAAGATTCCGTGCTGTTTGAGAGGTCTGAAAAGGAGGCATTTTAAAGGTGTGCTAACCTAGATGCAGAGAACAGGGGGACGGGGCTGGCTTAAGACGAAGAGAAACCTTTTATGACACGAGCGAAGCTGCAGGCCCTGGGCACAGCCCCTGCCATGGCCTGCCCAGTTACTGGTTTATGATCACATCGCTCCGTGAGGGTGCTTGCACTTAGATTTACTACAGCACCCCCTTTTTTTCCACGACAGTGTGGAGGTTTCTTCAAAAATTAAAAATAGAACTACCACAGGATCTAGCAATTCCAGTTCTGGGTATTTATCTGAAGGAAATGAAAACACTACCTGAAAGTTATCTGCACCCTGGCGTTCACTGTAGCATTATTTACAGTAGCCAAGATGTGGGAACAGCCTGAGAGTCCATGGATGGATGAGTGGAAAAAGGAGATGTGGTATATGTATCGGTCAATATATATGCAGGTGTATGTACATTTATATAGATATATAGGTACATAGATATATAGACGTATAGATATTCCACCCATAAAAAAGAATGAAATCTTGGCATTTGCAGCAACATGGATGGACCTGAAGGGTGTTAAGTGAAGTCAGTTGGAGAAAGAAAAGTACTATATGATCTCTCCTATATGTGAAATCTAAGAAATATACGTTAAGCTCCTTTATGTGGAGAACAGGGTGGTGGTTCCCAGTGGTGGGGGTGGGGTGCTGGTGGGAGAAACGGGTGGACTGTTTTTGTTCTGTGAGTTTATTTGAGCTGAAACTGCTGACGCGTGCTGGGGAGCAGGATTGCAGGTGCTTCGGAGAATAGTCTTTGCCGTTTCCTCATGCGTTTGAGGTTAAGGATGGAGTGAGTGAAGGTGGGGGAGGCACGGCTGGGATATCGGAGTCCGGGGTAGGTAGCGTGATGTGCGGTCTCGAGGAAGGGGGCCTTTTAAAGGGATGTTAACCTGGATGCAGAGAAACAGTGAACAGGGCTGGCCTAAAAACCTTTCACTAGTGAAGTCACAGGCGGGGGGTTGGACTCCCCACCATGACCTGCCTCGCTAGGAATTTGGATTCATTTAGGGCGGCACCCCATTTTATCCACAGCATCCCCTCCTTTACGATGTTATGGTCAAATGCATATATTATTTTTTTATATATTATAGTCCCACCCATACAATTATATACATATTGTTTTGTACAATAGCTTTTAAAATCAGGTAAGGGGAGAAAGGAGAACGTGCATTTATATACGGGAAGCCTCTGATGCCTCTCCCTAGGGTTCAGTCTTGGATGTTGCAAAGTCTCCCTGGAATGACATTGGTCTCAGTCCTGTTCTCTTTGTCTCTTTCCCCGAGCTCTTTGTCAAGATGTTTGCCTCTGTGGGTGTCACACCCAGCTTTGAGACCCCTCTCATTGCTGGCTGAAGGCTCTGTGGTCTCCAGCAGTGCCCTCCAACACAAATTGAGGGTTCAGAGATCATCCGATTTAATGAAATTTTGGCCTGTTTGGAGGTCAGTCTTTGAGGTTTGTTGTTACCACAAGAGGGCTCTTCTTAGCTGTCTCTTTTCCCACTCCTCTCGGGTTGACCAGCCGGCCTGCGGTTTAGTTTGTTGTCCTCTTGTTTATCAACAAAATTTGCAGTGTTGTCAAGAACACCCTTGGGAGCGCTCTGCTCCAAACACAGAGCTCCATCCAGCGGCGTGCTGTGCTGGGGTTATGTTAATACAAGGAGCAAAACTAAATAAATCATGTTCGAGGAGATACATGTTTTGCTCTTGTAAAACATTTAAATAACAGCACACTAGGTTGGGACTTGAAGTGGCCATACCAGTGCATGAAATCCATTCTAACTCTGTCGGTAACCGTGAAATAACACTCTGTAAAGTAGGTTATTTCTTGAGAGACTTGATAAAAAGGTAAGTAAATATAGATTGCTTTGATATCCAAAATAGTATACCAGTCCTTTTCGGTAACATCATTAGAAGGGTTGTACATAATTGAAGATAGTGAGATTGTGTAGGACTTTGTAAAGTACTCCATTATGTTTGTTTCCATTGCGGTTTTTCAGTCATGCAGGTGGAGACCAGATTTTCAAAAAATAATACAATGTAAATAAAATAAAATGGGAGTAATTTGTGACCTGCTTTTTGTATAGTACAATATAAAATCAGCTCGGGGATTTTTAAGATGAAATTTTACTTGTTATGTTATCGAACATAAATAACATCACCTAATAATATCTATTCAGTGCCATTGGTTCCTTAGAATAATTAAAATCAGTTTCAGCTTTTTAAAACTGTTTGAAAAACAGGCTGTGGTCACAGCCCCGGTGGTCTCATCACACTTCTCAGGCATCGGCCAGATGGTGTTTCAGATTCGGTCATGGGCTTTCAAACACCAAGGCAGGTGGGGAGAGTGGTATGATAATCAGTTGTATCTTCTAAATATTTTGAGTGATAGTGACTTCTTCCCCTCAACTTTTTACTTTGAAACTTTTGAAATTTACGAACAGAAAAGTTGAAAGAGTACAATAAACACAAAGTTGTTAACTTTGTC
>PVKM010015383.1:0-27956 GCA_004027735.1 Carollia perspicillata | reverse complement strand
TGAGAAACATGATGATTTGCTCACAGGAGAACACACACAAGAACATTCCTGAATGTCTCACTTTCCTATCCACACCTGAGCTGAACACAGGCCTCAGAAGGAAGGATCCATCCTAACCTGAGTGTGCTACCATGCGAGGCAACCAGTTCCCACACTTAGCAAGAAGAAAATAGTCTTTAGGTCCAATCATTTCTATCTACGAATAATCAGACAAGTCTAGTACCTGAGAGGTGTTCTCACTTTCTTGGCCTATCAAGTTCCTGAAATCCAGTCCCTTATCTACCTTCATTGCCTTTCCTGCAAGTTCTTTCTCACTTGGACTGACCTCCTTCATGACTATTGTAGGTTTAGCTTCCTGCTGTACCCAAGACCACAGACTTCCCCTGTCAGCTTGATTTCCTGACCCTACACCTACAAGAACTCAAGGAACAACAACAAAGACAGCCCAGAGCAAGCAGAAGGAAGGAAATAACCAAGATCAGAACAGAATTAAATGACATAGAAACTAAAAGCACAATTCTAAGGATCAGTAAATCCAGGAGCTGGTTCTTTGAAAAGATAAAGAAAATTGACAAGCCTTTAAGCAGAATCATCAAGAAAAAAAGAGAGAGGACCCAAATAAACACAATCAGAAATGAAAGAGGAGAGATTACAACTGATACCACTGAAACACAAAGGACTGTAAGAAATTACTATGAAGAACTAACTATATGCCAAGACATTTGAAAACCTAGATGAAATGGACAAATTTCTAGAAAAATATAATCTTCCAAAACTGAATGAAGAAGGAGAAAGCCTGAACAGACCAATAATAGCAGAAGAAATTGAAGCAGTAATCAAAAAACTCCCAAGACACAAAAGCCCTAGACTGGATGGTTTCACAGGAGAATGTTACAAAGCATTTAAGGAAGAACTAACCCCTAGCTTTCACAGACTATTCCAAAAAATCCAAGAGGATGGAGGACTCCCAAACTCTTTTTATGAAGCCAGCATCATGCTAATCCCAAAATGAGATAAAGACATAACAAAGAAAGAAAACTTCAGGCCAATATGGCTAATGAAGATAGACACTAAAATCTTCAACAAAATATTCGCAAACCTCATCCAGCAACACATTAAAAAGATTATACACCATGATCAAGTGGGATTCATCCCAGGGATGCAAGGATGGTTCAACATTCGCAAATCAATAAATGTAATACATCACATAAACGAAACAAAAGACAAAAATCACATGATCATATCAATAGATGAGGAAAAAGCATTTAATAAAGTCCAGCACCCAGTTATGATAAAAACACTCAGCAAAGTGGGAGTAGAGGGAGCATTCCTCAACATAATAAAGGTCATGTACAAGAGACCTATGGTCAAGATCATACTCAATGGGCAAAAACTTAGAGCTTTCCCACTAAGATCAGGAACAAGACAAGGGTGTGTGCTCTCACCACTCCTGTTCAACATAGTATAGGAAGTTCTAGCCACAGCAGTCAGACAAGAAAAAGAAATAAAAGGCATCCAAATTGGAAAGAAGGAGACAAAACTGTCATTATTTGCAGATGACATGATAGTGTACATAGAAAACCCTATAGACTCCACCAAAAAACCATTTGACATAATAAGTGAATCTGGTAAAACAACAGGATACAAAGTCAATATTCAGAAATTGAAGGCATTTTTGTACAACAACAACAAAATACAAGAAATAGAAATTAGGAAAATAATCCTATTTGCTATAGCAACAAGAAAAATAAAGTACCTAGGAATAAACCTAACCAAGGAGGTAAAAGACCTGTACTCAGAAAACTACACAAAAGTAAAGAAAGAAATTAAGGAAGACACAAACAAATGGAAGCATGTACTATGTTCATGGGTTGGAAGAATTAACATCGTCAAAATGTCCATACTATCCAAACCAATTCATAGATTCAACACAATCCCTATTGAAATACCAATGACATATTTCACAGATATAGAACAGACATTTCAAAAATTTATATGGAATGATAAACAACCCCAAATAGCTGCAGCAATTTTGAGAAAGAAGAATAAAGTAGGAGGCATCACAATACCTGATATCAAACTATATTACAAGGCTATGGTAATCAAAACAGTCTGTTATGGGCACAAGAACAGACACATAGATCAATGGAACAGAATAGAGAGCCTAGAAATAAATCCAAGTCCTTATGGTCAATTGATATTCAATAAAGAGAAGGACAAGCATAAAATGGAGTAAAAACAGCCTCTTCAACAAATGGTGCTGGGAGATCTGGACTACTACGTGCAAAGAAATGAAACTTGACCACCAACTTATACCATACCCAAAAATAAACTCAAGATGGATAAAAGATTTAAATATAAGTCATGACACCATAAAAGTCCTAGAGGAAAGCATAGCCAGGAAAATCTCAGATATTCCACACAGCAATATTTTCACCAATATGTCCCCTAGGGCAAGGGACATAAAGGAAAGAATAAACAAGTGGGATCTCATCAAAATAAAAAGCTTCTGCACGGCTGAAGAAAACATCAGCAAAATGAAAAGGGAATCAAGCATACGGGAGCATATATTTCCAAAGGACACCTGGGACAAGGGTTTGATCTTCAAAATACATAAAGAACTCACATGACTCCACTCCAAGAAGACAAACAACCCAATTAAAAAATGGGCAATGGACCTGAAGAAACATTTCTCCAAGGAGGACATTCAGAGGGTCCAGAGACATATGAAGGGATGCTCAGCATCACTAGCCACTAGAGAGATGCAAATTAAAACCACAGCAAGATACCACTTCACACCAATCAGAATGGCTATCATTAATAAATCAACAAACAACAAGTGCTGGCAAGGTTGTGGACAAAAGGGAACCTGACTGCACTGTTGGTGGGAATGCAGACTGGTGCAGCCACTGTGGAAAACAGTATGGAATTTCCTCAAAAAAGTAAATATGGAACTGCCTTTTGACCCAGTGTTTCCACTGCTGGGATTATACCCTAAGAATCCCGAAACACCAACTCAAAAGAACCTATGCACCCCAATGTCCATAGCAGCACAATTTACAATAGCCAAAGACTAGAAGCAACCAAAGTGCCCATCAGTAAATGCATGTATTAAAAACTGTGGTACATTTACACAATAGAATACTATGCAGCAGAGAGAAAGAAGGAGCTCCTACCCTTTGTGACAGCATGGATGGAACTGGAGAGCATTATGTAATGAAATAAGCCAGGTGGTGAAAGACGAATACCATAAGATTTCACCTATAAGTGTAACCTAATCGACAAAACAAACAAGCAAGCAAAATATAACCAGAGACATTGAAATAAAGAGCAAACTGACAGTAACCAGAGGGGAGGAGGAGGGGATGAAGAGGGGAAAAGGGGAATCGTCATCAAGGAATATATATATATATATAAAGGACACATGGACCAAACCAAAGTGGGGTAGGATGAAGGGTGGGAGGCGGGGATGGGTGGGGCAGATGGGAGTGGTGAGAGGAAAATGGAGACAGCTGTACTTGAACAATAAATAAATAAGTAAGTAAGTAAGTAAGTAAGTAAATAAGTGATTTTCTGGGACCTGAGCTCCTCCCTGCCCACCCCCAACACACCCAAATCTCTCTCTTTGCTGATTCCCTTCCAAACCCAGCATTTTCCTCCTCTCACCTGTTCCATGGAAAAACACATCCTCTCTTGGATGTAGTGGAATTTAGGAGGCTGTAGCTACAGATAAATCTTCCATACTCTTAGCTCTTAATTCAGAACTCCAAAGTTGCAGAAGTAACAAGATGAAGTCCCATTTAAAGTATTTTCTTCATCATTCAGATGAATTTTCACAGTCAGCTGGCCTGGAATGATCAAAGTGGTAACCAGGAGCAGATTGCAGGCCATTTCTTGCTTGCCTGGGAAACCTTTTCAATGTAACAACTCCGGATCCTTTCTAATGTAACATCTTCAGACGTCCCTTACAGCATCTCTCCTGTACCTATTAGCTCATGAAGAACACCACCAACAGAAATATCTCTCTCAAAGACAACTGGAAAGTAGAGGAAATTTTATGAAAAGACACCCTCTGTCTTGGGTGTCAAACAATCAAGAGTCTGCTTTTTAAAAAATCAAGTTACTATTTCCTAATATATACCATTTATTCATATTTTTGGAAGGAATAGTGAGGACTGACCTGCCATATTCCAGGTGCTAGGGATGCACCGTGTGCCCACAGACAGGAGCCCTGCTCTCAGGGAGGAGCTCCCCTCCCAGCTGTCTGGCTGGTTTTTCTCACTCTTTATCTTTTTTTCTACTGGTCACAAGTGGAGCAGCTTTGAAATCAATCTGTGCCTGTAGCTACTCAGGCACTAATCTCTTCATTCATTCAGTCCTAACACCAACACTTCTAGGCTGCTGTTGTTTTCTGGTTTGGGTTTTTTTGTTTTTTACTCTTAAAATGCTTTTCCAAAATAAATTGCTTGTTTTGAGGCAGTTTTAGTATCATGAAAGAAACTTTAGTGGTCCTCCTTAAAACTGTCAATATGCGCCCAGCTAGCCAAAGCCGTCCTGTTGATCTTGAACTACATCTACAACTCAAAGGATGTAATAGAACTTCGCATAGATCTGTAAGATCATCTTTCTTTAGGGGGCATTAGTGTGCCTGTAACAGAAATCAAACAAACCACAACAAAAACACTTTGTAAACAGAAACTATAGGAAAGCTCACTTTGCGTTCTTGAGATGATCTGAACCAAATCTCATTCAAGCAACATTTCCTTAGCCTTTGGGCCTCCTTAGCCTCCCCCATTCTTACCTTCCCCCAACCTCAGCAGTATGTTATAGAAACACACTCATTTTAGTGCTAGCCTAAAGAGTCTAACAAAGACAAGTGCACTTTGAAAACGCATACAATGTGTCTTTAAATCAAAATAGAAGAGATCTCTTAATTGCCTGCTTTAAGGATTTTCAGTGATGTAGTTCTGTCTGTAATAAAAAAATATTTAACAAAAACATTCTAAGAAATAACTCTTTTAAAGGAAAAAGAAAAGGATGGTGTGGCTCAGTGGATTGAGCACCGGCCTGTGAACACAAATCACCGAATTGATTCCCAGTCAGGGCACATGCCTGGGTTGCAGGCCAGGTCCCCAGGCTGGGGCGTGCAAGAGGCAACCACACATTGCTGTTTCTCTCCCTCTCTTTCTCTCTCCCTTCCCCTATCTCTAAAGATAAATAAATAAAATCTTTAAAAAGAGAGAGAGAAAAGGGATTCCCTTCCCATGCATTTGGGGTTCCAGGCAATAGCACGTTCTTGTAGTACTTCAGTACTACAAATTCTTCAGTAGCACTTCAGGCTACTGAAGACGGGACCTATGGTTACTACGAGCTCTGTATGTTGCAGCACACCCTCTCAAAGGTTTACTGTTGTTGTTTCATTTATCTTCACAGAACCCTAGTAGGAGATGTTATCCTCCTTTTATAGATGAGGAAACTGATGATAAAAAATGAGAGTGGAATAAAATTAGTCTTAAATTAGACCTTAATTAGTAACATTTCCCCTCTTCTCTTTCCCTCCTCTGTGGGCCATCAGTCCGTCCTTCAAACACACACCCCCACCCCCACATACAGCACACATTGTTACTCAAGGAGCTTGTGTCATCCACGGGCCTCCTAAAAACTGAAATTTACATATAAAGAAGTCATTCTCTGGTATCTAAACCAGCTGAGCCACAGACAAACGTAGGGAAGGCTTAGAAATCAGTTTACTTTGGACTAACTTGAAAATCCTCGCTCTGGACTGCAAGTCAGCTGCCTTTCAGAGAAGGGCTCCGCACAGGCACCCTCCGGCAGGACTCAGGGAGTGGAATGCCGACCCACAGTGCTTTTCTGTTCCGCGCGGACCGGAGCAAAACCTCCGCCGCCTCATAACGCCATGGCGTTGGGATTTATCTCTCTGGAGCTTAAAATCTTTCTTGTTTTCCCCACAGTGAGGACACAGCTGCGAGTGAGATGACCCAGGCCGAGGTTCAAGGCCCTGCTACTTTCTGCGTCAGGCCTTGCACTAAGGACACTGAGGGTGAGAACTTTATTTCCAACAGTTTCTACCTGTTTTGACATCCCTCCTGAGTCTCTTCACCCCTAAATTCTTCATTCTTTTCAGAATTTAGCTGAAAAGCACTTTCCCCCTGCCTGTTTATCTCAATGTCTGTCTCTCACTGCTAGGATTTATTGCTTATCACTGTAAGTCTTTATTGAATGTAATCTGTTTGGGGATATAGTTGGCATGAAAGATGCTTCACCAAATGAAGTTGTAAAGTATTATACATAAATACTTAATTCCTGGATTTATTTATTATCATCATTACTTATTTACCACTATGGGCACACAGGACACCTTCGAAAGACATAAATCTGGTTGGTTGCTCTCCCAAATTTTATCAGAATATCTCCCAAATTGTATCAAAATATCTTGTGAGATATAAATTAATACCAATATATAATATTTATTAATATTTTTCATAGGACTAGCATACATTATACTTTAAAAACTTGTACACATGTAACATCTCATTTAATCTCTTTAATCTTCTGAGCTATTCGATGCTAATAAAAGTTTCAGTCTCTGTGGGACAGGTTCGGAAAGTGAGACGCTGAGATGCCGAGAGTTTCGGTGATAGACCCAAGGTCACATGAATAATGAATTTCAGAGCTGGACTCAGACCCGGGCCTCCCACTGCCAGCACTAAGCATCTCTCCCTCCCATGGCTGCCGCCTACAAGAACAGCAGAGTAACAGGAGAGCCAGCGAGGGCCAGGTGAGAAACGAAACAAGCTCCACTGTCTCCTTTTTACACCTTTGTAAAGGCATGTGGTCTGGTGTGTATTTGTGTTTCATATTCAGCTAAATTAATTCAACTTTGTGTTAATTCAAGGTCATTGGAGCCCAAGTTTATATTTGGTGTTCCTGTACTGAATTTTTCCTTGCAGCAGTAGGCATGCTGGCAAGGCCATTGCTATTAGCCCTACGTGGTTCAGTAATTAGCATAATTAGTGAGTTCTTTTTTCTAAATACCCAAGAAATGCTAGAGATACCTGTGCTACATGTACGCCATTAAGTGGAAAGAGCCCAGGACTGGGATCTTGATCGGAGAGGGGTACGCCAGGAGAGGGGCCAGAGGTCCCTGCGGAATACAGCAGGAATGCTGCTGGTTCTAACGGGCCTGTAATTACAATGAAATCCTTTCATTCCATTCCCTGCATCCTCATTTCACCAAGAGGAACGGAGACACAAAGAAATGGAGGTTAACACTGTACGTCAGGGCTGTCAAACTCATGTTCACCGGGGCCACATCAGCCTCCAGGTTGCCTTCAAAGGGCCGAATGTAATTTCAACTCCTTAACAGCTAAGAAGTAGTTACGCTTACACTTAGTCCTAAAATTATTCCGGCCCTTTGAAGTCAACCGCAAGGCTGATGTGGCCCCAGTGAAAATGAGTCTGACCCCCCTGCTCTAGGCTAAGCCTCTCCATGACCACACAGGCATATCAACTTTAGAGGACACTTGGAAGACCCCATTGGGATGGCAAACTCATAGCCTCTTGCAACTGCCATATTTTGCCATATAAAATGCTTTCCCATGTATGATGCACACCACGGTTTTGTGCACATTATACACTGGATTGTCGTACCCATGGTATGTAGTCATTATACCTATGCATGATATGCATCTTTATTTTTCCCTAAATATTCTGGACAAAAAAAAGTGTGCATTACATGGCAAAATACAGGTACTCTTGTCAGCTTGTCGGTCTGTCGGTTTGTTCGGGAGAATCTTTAACGTGGCAAATTACTTCTGCATCAATTTTTTCATAAATATGTTCAATTTTACCACCCTTGGGAAAACCCCCCCTCCTATTTTCAGGGATTCGTACACTAAATGCAGCCTCACACCCTCACCCCTTCCCTGAAGGGGACAGGAGGGTGAGCTCCAAATCCCCCTGCGCAGTCCGCCGAGTAAGTCAGAAGAGAGCAGTGCAGAATGGTGCGCGCTCTCATCGCTGCGAGCTCTGCAGACCATCTTTGCTTACACGATACTTTTCAACCTAATTGATGTTACAGTGAAACTCCAGCTCGAGTCCCTTCCTACAGGAGCATTTCACTGAAAACCCCAAAGGCTGTGGACATGCTACTCAGCAAAAGGAATAAATTAACTATTGAATCTTATACTGGCAGTCAATAGAGCACATTAAGTCCCTAAAAAAAATACACTGCCTGGGAACTTTGATTCAGTTCATAATGAAATAAATTGAATTGTCACCTTGAACTGAAAAATAATTACTCTTGAATTCACGGACCAGATGAATCCATTTTGGACAAGAAAAACAAAGACGAAAAGGGTTAGTACAATATGTAATTTATCAGTTTACATAGAAACCATCAGAAAGAAAAGAAATAAAGAAATGAAAAATAAGGAGTGTAATAAATCATGGATATAAGGCACAATGTAAATTTTTCCATGTTTTCTGTTCATGTCATTGATTTTAGCTCTGTAATCAAAAATAAGTTAGGAAACATGTGAGTTAATAATTGAATGCTAAAATAATTAACTTATTCTTGATGTCAAGTGGATAAAAGTTAAGTGATTTTGGTGAGACCATGTGATATATTAATCCACAAATCATTAATATAGTTAGTAATTTAATTTGCTAAAGGTACTTATATTTCAAAAAGACCAGATTATAATAATAATAAGGATTTGTAGTGGTTTACAACTAGAGTTATTTAGAGAAACTTAATAAAATAGAAAAATAGGAACTCAAGATTGTAGTTAGCAGACAAGTTATGCTATCTATAACATTAATTATTAGAGGTAATCAACAAACTTGGCTCTGAGTGTCTATTGAACCAGGACAGAAAAGAAACATGATAAGACATTTCATGTTCATTATCTCAAAGAAGAATACTGATTTCTTCAAGGTTACAATGTACGTGTGGGCATTAAACCTTTCAATCATGTTCTGAAGTAGAATTTGACACAGAATACTCCGAGTAATGAACAAAATTCCCCAATAACAACAAAATAAAAGTGGTTTAGTTGTTGTTGTCATCTGTTTAAAACTTCAGAAGCATTCTTTGTCAGATAGCTTTTATTTTAATAAATCTCAAAACTCATGGCTGTTACATAAATATAAAATGTATCAAAGATAATTTATTAGGAACTATGACAACATAGTGCATTAGCTTTCTGGTGGTCTCACTTGGTCTAAGACTAGAAAAAGCATGTTCCTGAGACTTTGTTTCCAAATACCATGTCCCTTTAGGCAAGTTTAGGATACGATCCAAAATGATGGTTACTGGAGTTCATGGCACCCAAAATGGTCCAGGTGCTAAGATTCCATCTTGTTTACTGCAAGCACAAAAAACAAGTAAACTTCAGAATTCTTATCTTATTACACCAACATAAGCCTGGTATCACTGGGGCCTCCATGTCCCTCAAAGAGTTAAGTCAAGTTGCCTCCCCCAGTTTCACTTCTGTGTGAGCCCAGAACCCTCCACATTTTCTGTGAATTTCTAATCTGTCTGCTTTTTCCATTTCCATCTGGGTCAGCCACCTCAGTTTGACCCTACATTACTTTCCACAGTCAAGTTGATCATACTCATGAATTGAGAAATTAGTAATTTGGCTCCATGGAGAATAACGGAAAGAAAGAACATCAGCCCCCTGCCCAGAGCCTTCGCCAGTCCACTGTCCTGGTCTCAACTCCACAGCCACTCACAGAACCACAGCCTTGACAAACGCCCATGTCAACCATGGTCTATGTTCCCTGAAAGTCCGAGGAATAACATTTCTGCTTTCTCACTACAAGTTCTTCTGAGAATTCTCTCCCTGAGGAGTAGGTGAGAAGACCCATTTACTCATTTAAGACAGAAACATCTCCCCTAGAGCCCAACCTCACAAGATACCTTCTTCCTGGGAAAGAGTAGAATGTGTTTCCTGAGCTTCTCCTCTCTTCAACCCAGCAGAGCTCATCACTCCTGCTACTCATTTCCAGACATTAATTTCTTGGAGCCTCCTGCAAGGTACAACCTACAACAAGATGGGTGCTTTAACTACAGGTGAAACTAACAATTCTTTCATCTCGTGGAATCCTAGGCACTTTCAATCTTTTCTTTAATCTATCCCACACATACTGAGAGGCCTTCTGAGGGGCAGGAGGTAAGTGTGAACTTATATACACGTCTTGTTTGTGATCAGCCCTGCACAAGAGAAAGACAAGAGAGGGCATAACTCCTCTTTAAAAAGCCTGGGCTGGTTTGGGGCCACCTTCTCACCAGTGGTGAGGGGAACCTGGTCGTCCTCTCTCCCCCACTCCTCCTTATACAGTTAACTTGGTGGTAGAGGTGGGGGACTGGACCGAAACTGTTCCGGGATCAACTCCAGCTCTTCAGATCTGAGCTGGAACTTCGATCTGTCACTTTTGTTCAGTCTTGTTCCCCCGGAATAACCATTATCGCCTCCATCTTTTCCTCTTCCCAGATCAGTTTCATCAACTGTAAAAACTGGAGAGAGTAAAGAGGCCCTTAATGAGAACTCCTCTCTCAGTCTGTGCTTCTACAATGATGCTTACCCGTAAAGGACTTCCCGTGCAACCTGCACCAATGAGATGTGATTTTCCAAACCACACTACATGGCACCTTATGTAGTGGCCTGTTGTAGCAGATTCTCACATAGTGATAGGTAAGTAAAGAACCTTTCTTTTCTATTTTGTTGGATAGCCAGGAGTTTGCTCTACAAGTCCCAGCAACTACACGTGGCCAGATGTTAAGTACTGTCAGGCATCCTTCCGGAGATGGAAGCGTCAGTGGCTTTCACACCACACATCTTAGTCAGTCTGGACTACTCTAACAGATATACTATACCTTGGATGAGTAAACCACAAGGAATAATTTCTCACAGATTTCAGGACCAGAAGGTCCAAAGTCAAGGTGCTGACAGATCTAGTGTCCAGAGAGGATTTGCTCCCTCGCTTGCAAGTGGCCTTCTTCTCACTGTATCTTCACTTGGTGGGGAGTATTGAAGGAAGCTCTCCTGTGTCTTCTTAGAAAACCACTAATCCCATTCATGAGGGCTCTATCTCCATGACCTAATTATTTCCCCAAAGCCCACCTCCAACTATAATCACCTGGGATTGGGCTTTAGTGTATGAATGTTGGGAGGAGAAATATATTCAGTCAAAAGTCTATGTGTGATTCTTAACTCAGACTCTGAAATTTTTCTTTTTAGCATCTTTATTTGCCTCTGAAGC
This sequence comes from Carollia perspicillata, assembly GCA_004027735.1. Lineage (NCBI taxonomy): Eukaryota > Metazoa > Chordata > Mammalia > Chiroptera > Phyllostomidae > Carollia > Carollia perspicillata. The sequence continues at coordinate 16,667 of PVKM010015383.1, read as the reverse complement.
CCACTAGCCCTGTTAGACTTCAAACCTTGATATCCCAATGGTTCTCAAACCTCAGTGTGCATGAAAATCCCCTAGAATGCTTGCGAAAATGAGATTACTGGGGCCCATCGCCAGAGTTTCTGATAGGTCAGGGCAGAGCCCGAGAGTTTGTATTTCTAGTGATTTCCCAGACCATTCTGATGCTTCTGGTCTAGGGACCACGCTTTGACAATCACTGACTAGTAGGAGACCATTCTGCGCCCAGCCCCCAGTGGCAAACATTTACTGCAAAGTAACTTCCTAAAATCCATGCTAAACCTTCCAAGGAGGAGTGTAACCAGTTCAACCACTTTTGCCTTTTCATTTGCAAATATCCCTCTTCTGTGATGTGGTTATGGCATTGGCTCCTTTGTTTTCTGTAAAAGGTAATCCCCTAAAGCAACCTGTGCATAGTAAATGAGGACCATCAGATAATGTGAGGAGAAACCCAATAAAGGCCTGTCATGGCAGAGGCCATAACTTTTGCTCCCCTTGAGAGAAAAGCCAAGCTCATCGTTTTCCTCCACAGGACTCAGTAGTCCGTGTGAATGTCTCTCCCCCACCCACAATGTCACAGACGACAAGCCGAGGTCTACATCACTGGCTCATTCTAAAGACATCTCAAACCCTAATGCGATATTTCACACATATGTCTCCAGGGACTGGTAGCAGGAAGCTCCAGCCAATAGTTCTAGCAATGACTAACACCTATCTTAGACCTTCTCTGCCCTCCTTGGAAAGGCTCAGTGCTTTCAGGAACAGCATATTCTTAAATAATTCCTGCACTGAGGAATCTGTTCAATTTTTATCACCCTAGTAAAATTACACAATGGTATAGAACCTGAATCCCACTTTCAGACATATCCAGTATCAAATAACCCCCCCACCCACCCAGAAAGGCTGTAAATACCTATGAAACTGCAGTTTAAACATGTGGTGCTAACACTAGGGTGGAACACCGAAGACAAATGCTTGGCTGCTCAGGGTCAGCTCGATTCCAATTTGTGTCTGAAAGTCGAGTGTTCATTGGGAAAGTGTGCTCCTGACTTAACCTTATGAGGAGCACTTAATCTAGACAGGACAATCAAATAGCCTCGACAGGGGCCTTATAAGGCCGTCCGGGCCACGTATCATGAGACCTTCCTGTCCTTTGGGCATTAGATCAGCAGCAGTTAAAGAACGTCTTAAGCAAACAAAACCCAAGTACGACTCACTGAAGTCAGTGCGAACAAAGCTGAAATCAACTGAAGGGAACATTGTATGTGCCACAGAAACTTTTCAATCAAGAAAATAAAGTAAATGTAAAGTGTAAACGTTTATTATTATTATCATTCATGTTTTTAGAAGAGTTTCTGGCACAATTAACGTTCACTATTATTAGTGTTACTCTTATTATTAAACAAGCGGATATCTGCTATGCCCAGACACAGTACAATATGCTAATGGATCAATAGAAAACCAGTTCCTTGCCCTAATGGGGTTTGCAAACTAAAAAGGTAAAGAAATGTTACTCCCTCCCCCCAAAAAAGAGTGTGGTGAAAGTTATTAAAGGAATAAGTACATTTTCCATCATCAGAATTGCATTTTTTATTTTGGAAGAAAACACTAATGGGGTTGGAGTTCTTAAAGATGCCTCTGGATCCCATCTTGGATATGGCAAAATAGCTTTGTTGCAGAAAAACGGACTCTTACACAATTTGAGGTGACAGAGTAAGCCTTTATTCACGTGCGCAGACCCAGAGGAGGCAGTCTCCAAATTCTGGGCCCCTAGGAGGGGTTAGGTGGGTGGCTAAATACTCTTTCAGTGAAAAGAGAAGAGGAGGGGTCACGATACAAGCAAGGGGGGCATAGACGTAAACCATCTGGGGCCTGGGACAAGGTCAGCAGGGAACTGTCTAGGGCCTGAGACAGAGAGGAGCCAGCAGGGATGTAAATTATCTGAGGCCTGCTGCATACCTGGGGCCCAAGACAGAGAGTTAGCTTTATTTCCTGTGACAGCTTCTGAGATTTAAGGTATTTAATTTTAAGGAAAAGTGGCTGCTTGGCATTTTGCCTGTAATTATGGGATGAGTAGGCTGAGCCTCAGAAGGGGTTAACAACTTCGTTTAACATGTCAGCAAAAGAAGAAAAAACAGAAGATTACATTTGTGAATAGCAATGAAGAAAAGAGTAAATTCACTTTTAAATAAATTTATTTTCATATTTTATATATCTTAGAGGATGCCAAATGTACAAAAAAGAATTCAGAGTTCCAAAAAAGAAACTTCAAGTGTATATCAAAAACATAGATCATTGGGTAGATGCTTAAAGTAATTAATTGGATAAAAAATAAAACGGTATACAATCAAAGAGATTTTTTAGAGATAAATGCTAGTCTCTGAATATGCACAAGTGTTACGAAGGCTTCCATTTCCAGACATAATGGTTCTAGACTAGCCTGCCTATTGTAAACAACTATAAAACTGCAAAAACCATGTGAAGCAACTGTTTCCATTTGCTTAAAAACAGCAGTGCAGAACTGTGACCCATTGGAAAAGGAAAGCACACAAAGCGAGTTCCTCAGTCGACCCAGTTCTCTCACCAGATGCACTTTCTGGAACACAGCGCAGGAAAGTGGAGCCCACGCAACTGCTTCACTGAACTGAGGAGGCAGAAATCAGAGATTGGGGCTGCCGAGGTCATTGGAATTTGCCAAAAGGAAACTTCACGGAGAAGGGGTTCCTGAATTCTGCATGGGGCCTTCAAAGAATGTAATCGATTACTAAGTGCAGATGGGATAAGGCTCTTTGAAGCCTAGAGGGAAAAATAAGAGTTACTGGAAAGATGTGAATTAACTGGAGATTCTAGAGGTTTCTCAGTGCTGAAAGATGCTAGAATTTAAATCAGCAAAATTGTAATCAGCAAATATTTGATTAACATTCTAGGTATTCTGGGTCCCCAGAAAGACCATGTAGAAAGAATAGGGGGCTACTGTACCCCTGGGGAAAGGACTGCTATAGATGTACGATAACAAAACTGAAAAATAAGCATCAATAAGATCTAACTGATTTACCAAAACATTAACTGCCTGGAAAAATAAAAACCCAACAGTATTTAAAGTAATAAAGCAGGCTCTGGCTGGTGTGGCTCAGTGGATTGAGTGCTAGCCTGTGAACCAAAGGATCGCCAGTTTGATTCCCAGTCAGGGCACATGCTAGGTTGTGGACCAGGTCGCCAGTTGGGGGCCCGCGAGATACAACCACCCATTGATATTTCTCTCCCTCTCTTTCTCCCTCCATTTCTCTGAAAGTAAATAAATAAAATCTTTTTAAAAAGAAAGTAATATAGTAAAATTTATAATCTCAATAATATAGCATCTAAAATGTTCAGCATACAATCAAAGACAGTTAAACACAGAATTTACTGACCTAAAACAGAAGAAAAATTCAGTGAATAGAAACAGATTCTGATGGCAGAAATATTAGAATTAGCAAAAAATTATTTTAAAATTAATAAATCTATACACGTATTTAAAGAAAGATGGGCATAATGAATGTCCATAGGAACAATATCAAGAGAAATGGAAAGTATAAAACTTAGTGCTGGTGAGGATGTGGAGAAAAGGGAACGAACCCGAGTGCACTGTTCATGGGACTGCAGACTGGTGCAGCCACTGTGGAAATGGCATGGAATTTCCTCAAAAAACTACAAATGGAACTCTTTTGACCCAGTGACTCCATTACTGGGAATATACCCTAAGAATCCAGAATCTCCAATTCAAAAGGACTTATGTACCCTCATGTTCATAGCAGCGTTATTTATGAACGTGAATAAATAGGTCACCTAGGCTCTTGCCAAGTGCTGGAAACAGCCTAAGTGCCCATCAGTAGCTGAGTGGATAAAAAACTGTGGTACATTTACACAATGGAATATTACACAGCAGAAAGCAAAAAGGAATTCCTACTTTTTGCGACAGCATGAATGGAACTGGAGAGCATTGTGCTAAATGAAATAAGCCAGTTGGTGAAGAAAAATACCATATGATCTCATTTATAAGAATGATGAACAAAATAAACTAATGAGCAAAACAGAATGAGGGCCATAGAATCATGAAATAGACTGACAGTGGTAAGAGGGGAGGAGGGGGGTGGGGACTGTTTGAAAGAAGGTGAAGGGATTAGTCAAGGAATGTATATGAAGGACCCATGAACATGGACAACAGTGTGGGGACTGACTATGGAAATGCGCAGGGGGACTGGGTGGGTTGGGGTGAAGTGTTATGCTATTACAACCGTAATAGCATATCCAATAAATCATTAATTAAAAATGACTAAAAATTAGCCCTGGCTGGTGTAGCTCAGTGGATTCAGCGGGGACCTGTGAAGCAAAGGGTCGCCCGTTCGATTTCCAGTCAGGGCACATGCCTGGGTTGGAGGCCAGTTCCCCGGTAGGGTACACGTGAGAGGCAACCACACATTGATGTTTCTCTCCCACTCTTTCTCCTTCCTTTCCCCTCTCTCTCTAAAAATAAATAAATAAAATAAAAAATGACTAAAAATTAGAAATTCTAAAATAAAAATTATAACTCAAATGAAAAATTTACTACATGAATTTTTAATCTACTTAACAGTAGATTAAAGACAGCAATAAAATAAAATAAAAAAGAAAGAAAAAACAGGAGACCTGAATACAGCAAAATACAGGGAACCCGAAGACAGGACAATAAAGATTATTGCAACTGAAGTACAAAGAAGAAAAACCCTGAACAAAAATTGGACAGAGCTTTCGTGACCTATAGAACAGTATCAACTATCTAATACATACATAGAGACACAGAGAAAGAAGAGAAAAATATTGTAATAAAAAACTGTTTGAATAAAAAATGACTGCAAATGTTCCCAATTTGATGAAAAATATCAACCAACAGATTTAAAAATCTTAGCAAAATCTAAATAGGATGAATACAAAGAAAAAACATACCTAGGAACACAATTGTCAATTGTTAAAAACCAAAGATAATGAAAAAAACTGAAGAACAGAAGTAAAGCATTGGGAAAAAAAGCCCAATGTCACATAGAGGCTTTTGTGGCACTTCTGAAAGCAGGGACACATGGAAGAAGCCGAACTGGGGTAGGATTGAGGGTAGGAGGTGGGGGTGGCTGGGGTAGGGCAAGTGGTAGGGGGAAAATGGAGACAACTGTGCTTGATCAACAATTAAAAATATATAAATTAAAAAATAAGATTCTCCATACATTTGAAGTATGTGTTAACATCAGAGAAAATGAAATTATCCAGTGTCTATCTTGCATATACAGTCTCTGAAAAGGGGAATTATATGCAAACTGAAAGTGAAGCATAAACCTTGTTAAGACCCCCAGATGAGCAAATACCTGGTTGTCCATCCTGTCATATTATGGTATAACTTGGAAGGTGATATAGTTTTTTAAAGTATCTACAGGTAAATTCCTATCGCCCTTTGCTTTAACTTGGGGACACATCTATTGTCTAACCACAAAGTAGTGTATGTTTGGACCACACCTAGGTATGGAATGTTATGCACCATTACAAAGGATGCTTCAGGGATATCTGTCATAAAAAAATATTTTTACTATAATCTGAAGTTTAAAAAAATAGCAGGACATACAGCTGTTTATGTAACATGGTTACAACTACTCTGAGCAATAATTAAAGCATATAAAATATTTTTTAAATTCTAATAGCACAAGTTTTTTGTGTGATTTTTTTTTACTTTCTATTTTTGAATCTAAGTTTTTTCTATTATTAAAAATAGATGATCCTCTTTTCCTCTGGCTGGCAGCACGGAGGCCTTAGGGTGCCTGGAGTTACTGTAAAAGACGTCAACCAGCAGTTCATCAGAGCCCTCGCTGCCTTCCTCAAAAAGCCCAGGAAGCTGAAAGTGTCTGAATGAGTGGACGCTGTCAAGCTGGCCAAGGGCTTGCTCTGCACGATCAGAATGGGCTCTCCACTAGAGCTGCTTCCACAGCGCGACATCTGGACCTCCAGGACAGCGTGGGGATGGGCTCCTTAATCAAGCTCTGTGGAGGACCACAGAGAATCGGTGTCATGCCCACTTCAGCAGAGGCTCCAAGAGGGTGGCCCTCCTGTCCTCCAAACCCTGGCAGGTCTGAAAATAGTGGAAAAGGACCGGGATGGTAGCTCCAAAGCGACACCTCAGGGACAGAGATCTGGACAGAATTCGAGGTAGATGGCAGTTGCCAACAAGGAGCACTAGAACAAATAATACTTGCTTAACAAATTACCTCGCTCAAAAATAAGCATAATATTTAAAAGAAATTAAGCAGACTGCCTCGGGAAGTACTAGGTGTCCTACCACGTACTTAGTTGAAGCTATTTGACCATCATCCTGTGATAAAGAGAATTCTCCCACTGGAAAGGAGGATGTGTGTGAGGATCTAAGTCTCCCCGATTCTGCTATTCTATAACTCTATGACTTTATATTTCAAAATGTGTAAGTAACTTGCTAATTGAAAAAATAGTAATTATTTTCTTCTATGTCAAGATTATAGACCAGTAACTTTTTAAAGAGAAAATATTTTATGAAACACCATTTTCAAAGTCCAAAAGAAATCTTTGTTAGGCATGCCATCTCTTTGCAACTCATGTTTCAGAGCTGTTTCATTATCATTCGCAGCTCAATGTTACACAGCCAAAAGAATTGAACCGTGTTTTCCCTCACTGACTCACATCCAAATCTAGTTTGTGCGTTCATCAAATTAGCTGACCTAATAATAGATCTAGTTTGGGTTTACTCAAACAACTGGAAAATAGCTGTATGAATTCAACCAACTTGAACATCTAGTCATATCTGAGGCTCAATCAAATAGTGCCTATTCAACCAATAAATTGATCTATACATATGGACAAATTTGGTCCTTTGTATTAAACATGTCTTGAACTGTACCCTGAAAGAAAGGCCACCAGGTCCCTATGGTAGACTCAATACTGGTGCCTCTCCTAAATCCCCTTTACTGGGAAAATACACCCACCTCTGCAAGAGACCAGCTGGCCACTTAATGGCAAACTGCATGCAGCAGACGTCTTCCATCCGGGAGAGATGCGTCCTGACCAGGATTAACACACACGGTGTCTATCTGCCTTTCTTGTCACAGGTTCTCAGCCAGTAGCACTATCCAAGAACTCACAGAATGTCTGCTCCACAGTCATGGAATTCTGTATAATGTCACTCCAGGTCATGGGACCCGGAGCCTCTTTATGGCCAAAAAGATGTGACTTTATGGCCAAAAAGGTGTGACAATGGACATATATACATGGGACACACTTTTTATATCATCAAGAAGCTCCTGTCCAAATATACTAATGAAACAGCTTCTTGAATATGCAACTAAGACACCAGCTTGATGGTACTGTAAGGTTAGGTGCTACCCTGCAGGATTTGGTAAATTTCTTGAACCAAGGTCCATCAGGTGGTATTGTATCTCCCATAAATAGAACACGTAGGTCCAAGTACCAGGAAGTAGAAACTAGAAATAGCCCCACCCACCATAACTTCCAGCAATTCACTTGAACAATTTGTGCTTCCCATCCCTGCATGCATTTATACTGTCTGGGTCCTAATTACAAGTTAGATAACATTTCTACCCAAAATACACAGCAAAATGCCAATTCAACTCAAAGCAATAGTTGCCATTAATCACAATGGATTTTTATGCCAGTAGTCCAGCAGGTTCAAAAAGGAGCTACCCTGCAAGCAAGGCAAATCAACCCTGGTCATAATGAGGAGGTACAACTACCACCTCATAATAAGAACATAAATAAATATGTCTGCCACGTCTGTTGGGGCATCTCTTGACACATCCATGCCCATTTGTGACTAAACATAGGCAAGCAGAGCAACCTCAAGTTAAAAAAGTATGGTAACCAGAGACTTAGGCTCCTCCAAGATGAAGTTTTTATCAACCCAAAAAGCAAGTTACCTAGACCCACCAGAAGTGCTTGTGATGGTGAAGGGGATCAGAAATGAGTGGAAGAGCAGGCTGATGATCAGTATCAATTGGGAAATTGATACCAATTGTAGTAGTGGGGACTGTAGTTCATCCCACCAACCCTCCCCTTATGTTTCCCCAGGAAGTGTGATCATAGGATCCATATTGTTGGAGTGAATTGTATATGAGAAGTAAGTGGACCTGAGCCGTGCAAGGGGTAGACTCTGATGAATGCTGCTTGGATGCCCCACCCAGACCCTCTTAATCAGACCACGCCACTCATTCTTCCCACTTCTATGAGTGTTGGCTGCCAAGGGGTTCACAGCTAAACCCCTGGCAAGAAGAGTACCCTCTGCTAATCAGAGTTGCCAGCATCCACCTCCCCTACCCTCAACTCCTCTACAGCCCACAGCCTATGGCTGGCTGAAATCAGGGTACTAAGTATCACCATGCTTGTCTCAAAACCTGACAGCGCTTAGTCCACCCACTGTGGATCAGACCAGGGTTAGATTTTTACTTGAGCCCACACCATTGCTCAGCTCTTTCCTCCTCATCCATCCTGTTTCACCCTCAACCTCACTAATTTTTTTAGAAAAACACTTCTTCATAAATCACGTGCCATGATTGCAGCTACCCTATTGAAGGCTCTGTTCCTAAGGAATCAAAACTAAAAACAAATCTCAAATTTGATCTCTTACAAGAATCGATAAGACCATCTATTCTAAATGTACATTCTCTGGCCCTACCTCCAGAGAAGTAGATTTAACAGGTGTAAGGTGAGCCCAAGCTTTGGCATTTTTAACAAGGACTGAATATGGCTGCGGTCCAGTGGTCTACTGACCACTCTTAGAGGTGCACCCCCTGGACCAGCAACACACACCAACTGTCCACAAAGAAAAGCCAGAAGCATCACCAACCCAGCAACGTTCTCAGTCCCCGCACCTGGGAACACGTCTCTCTCCAGTTACTCCCAGGGCTTTCCTATTCCAACCCATAACAAATCCCTAACCTCAACTTTTTAATATGGCTTTCCCTGTGCTCATGTTTACAATTTCAAAATGTTAATAAAACATGATAGTGCAAAAGTCAAAATAAAGTAGGAGAGGTGGCATGTAAGTAATGGGCCGCACATTCTTAATTTAAATCATATATATTTATTCACTCACTCAGTAACTGAATACCAACCAAATGAATTTGTAATATATTCCAGTCTAGTTTTATTAGGATCTGTGCTGTATGTGTAATGTGAAAACAAAGAAAATATATTGCTACATCAGCTTATATTATTCATGCATATAAAGTTCTGTGGATCTGCCCACATGGGCGAGAAGATGCATTAGGAAGTCGATTACAATAACAAGAAAAGGTTATTTGAGTCAAATCAAAACAATAAATGGGCTAGAGAAAAATTGTAAAATATTTGTTTTACACTTTCCTCCAGTGACGCATAAAGCATTATCTCCTTCTCTAAGCGATTATGAACATTTCTACTCTGTCATATGGCATAAAGTGGAGATTTGTTTGAAATCATTTATGCCTGGAAAGTTACACAAGCCTCCCTGTACTTCAGAAAAAAAGTATATCTTTGAGCACCGCAATTGTTAAAAGCTCACAGTTCTCATTTGTAGTTATACTCAAACAGACGGAAATACAGAGGCTGTTTTAACCAAGCTCTAATGAACTAATTTGTCAAATTTGCCGCACTCTCTGGTCTCTGTAACACATGCCAGCAGTTGCCAGCCGTGTGCAGGACACGCCTGAGTGTGAGCTGCTCTCGGGCAGCACAATCCAGCAAGGGCCAGCTGTGATTGTTCACAAACTCGGCCATGATCCCCGTTATCGTCACATGATTTCATTTTGCTAAATATGACCTAAGCCTACACAATATGAGTTCTAAAACAAACATTTTTGAAGCCAAAATGAATATTTTGAAGAGACTTAATCATATAGACTTGCTTTAAAAATTGCTCTCAGATTATAGAGATATATAAGCAAACAGAAAAACCATAAAACAAAGAGGATTACGTACTGTCCCAAATTGCTTTACAGGAGTTTTTCTCTTTTTGCTCCACTTTCAAGAATCCCAAACTGGAAATCACTAAGAGTCCTAAATGGGGGTGGTGTGTACAAGGAATGTCAGGTGGTCCCATCAGATCAGAGACCCGCATGCAAAATGCAGACCTGGGCCTCTGCCATTCCATCTAATGAATTCACAGGTGTGCATATCTGTGTGTGGATTTATGTTTAATGATTTAAGTTTTTAATAATTGGAATCATTTTTTACTTTAAGTGATTTTTTTCAATTATCTGACAAACGACCAGTTCCAATCACATCCCCATTAACAGCATCTACTGCACCAGGTGGTTCTGGTGATAGAAACGGGCAAGATGAGAAATCACAGGACTTTTTAAGTCTTTCTATTACAAAAAGAAGGAAACGAATCAAAGCACATACGTACATGCATGGCAGTTCTTTTCAGGTAAGCCACTGAACTATGCAGATGGTAAAGCAAAAACTTCACCTTGGTAGAAATATCTGGTACTTGTTATTCGGTAAATAAACATTACAAAGAGTTAAAGCCTCCTTCTTTTTCTAGGGGTAACCACTGTCCTAAAGTTGAAATGTATCATTCTCTTCCATTATTGTATGTGTATATAATGTTTTATTATGTTGTATATAAGAGGTGGGCGAAAGTACTTTTATACTTGTGAATATGCAAAACACAGGGCTTATTCTTGTGTTATTATTTATTAGTTATTGTATTGTTTATCTGTAATAAAAACTGTAAACCTACTTTTGCTCATCGCTGCCTCATAAAATGGTACTATAGATAATACTGTTTTGTGTGCCTTAAACTTTGTATACATGGCATCATACTGTACTTACTATTTTCTGATGTTTTTATTCAATAGTTTATTTTCAAGATTTATCTATACTAATACACAAACGTATATTAATGTATGTAGTTTATTTCAACAGCATTCCATTGTATCACAATTTATCCGTACATTTGTTAATAGATGTTTAAGTGATTTGCATATCATCGCTGTTAAAAACAAGGCTGCAACAGCCTTGCACACAATTTCAAACATTTCCTTAGTACAGAATCTCAAACTTGGTCTTGGTCTTTTTCCATCAGGATCTCCAGGGAGAAGACAGGGAAGATACATGTTTTATCAAGTCCCCCACCCACCTACTCCAAGCAACTCTTATCCTTAGGGAAGTGTGGGGGGAAAACACTCTAGACCGAAGTACATTGTTGACTTCGACATGAGTTGCTGAGTCATAGTGTATACTCAGCTTCCACATTATAAGATATTGCCAAATTATTCTCCAGATAGAAGTTATCATTTACATGCTCACAAATGTGATAATGATTCTATTTCCCCGCACCCTTCTCAACATTTGGCAGGGTCACAGTTTAGGTCTTTGGATATAAAATAGTATTTTATTGTTGTTTTAATTGTCAATTTGCTGTCTGGTTACCTGTAAAATTTAGCAGTCTTTTATACATTAATAATCAGTCGTTTGATTTCCTCCTTGGTGAATGTTTTGCCTTTTTTCATGAGTTGTTTTTCTCTTTCAATTTATAGAGTGTTCTGTCCATAAAGTATCCAGCCATAAAAATGGAGCTATTTCTTGAAGAAGATACAAGAAATATTGTACACAGGACAATGATGCCTCAGTCCCCTTCAAAGTAGGCACCTTGGGACCTCACACAGTTCTCCCAGGCACCATCAGCTGCCCCATTGTGTTTTCCTGAATCTCATCAGTGGTCTGAAATCTCTTCCCTTTCAAAGGGAATTTTAGTTTGGGGGAAAGCCAGAAGTCACGGGGCACCAAATCGGGGCTGTAGGGAGGCTGAGTCACCTGGGCAATTTGATATTTTGCCAAAAAAATGCAAGAGATGTGATACATGAGCGAACATCCTGATGAAGCTGCCAATCACCAGTTGCCTATAGCTGCAGCCTTCTGAATCTTCTTAATAGTTTCCATGGAGGAATGTCCAAGCTTAACACAAAATCAGATGCAGATTCATTGCTCTACTCGCTCAGTCACTTTGAATAAGACGGCCACACAGTACATGTGCTCACTCAACAGTGTCTACTGTCCCCACAGACTAGTACAGTGAAGTCATTGTTCACACATGCGCACTCCAGTCCACTCTCCTTGGCTGCCAGGTTACACTGATGTTGCTCAAACCATTCTCATTATATTAACAATGGTGGGACTTTTTTTGGACAGACTATAAATGATACTAAAAAGTTGAATATTACAAAGATTAATGAAACAAAAATTAGAACTCCTTTGCCAACCTATCTGACTCCTGAATTTTTCTGAAAACCAATTATTTCATATAATTTCAGCAGTTTATCTAATATTTATCTCCATTTTTCCAAATAATATGAAATATATATGTTGAATATTCAATTATAGATATTATTTTCATTGACTTTTTATATCAAAGGCAGGAGTCTAGCATTCTTACACAATTACCTCACCCTTCCAATGTCATGTTAAATGACATTATAACTCAGTTTCTTATTGAAATATTATAAGTTAGAATGTTAAGATTATATAAATACTAATTGCTGCTGAGATCATTACTCTCGTTATTCTAGTTCTTATTTTTGCAAACTTTTGTTTCTCTTTGCATTAGTAATTGCTTTTTTCCTTCATATGCTTTTCTTTCACTAATTCTCCATAGACTTTCCAATCTCTGTCATTGCTATTTTCCACAGACATATGTCAAGTTGTCTTTCCTTCCCTTCTGAATCCCCTTGTCCACTGGTTCCAGCTGGGACTGGTCATGCTTTGAACTGGATGCACAGCTTGGGTCTGTGAACTGCTATCATCCTGGGAACTGCCATTGTCTCTCCTGCGTGTGAGATCCCATTTCCGAGATTTCATCTTCTTTTTCCTTGTTTTATTTCATTATTCTAGCAGAGCACATCCTCCAGTTTCCTGAGACACTTTTCCACAAATGTTACTTGTTATTACTACAATAAAAGTGCCAAATGTGAAAAAGTCTAAAAGTATTTTTATTACCAAAATTAACATATACTATATACTAAGCCGTAGCCTGGAAGACAGTTCCATGATGAAGCTTTCCTTCATAATTCTGACAGTCATTCTTCATTGTTGCCTGACCTCCACTGCCATTGCTGAAGAGTTCAGTGTCATTCTGATTCACAGTCCTCCATATTGAACCTGTGTTTTTTCCCTCACCAGGAGCTTTGAGGTCATTTTATTTATCCCCAGGGTTCTAAAATGTTATCGTTACATTCATGCCTTCTTTTGATCTTTTGTTTGTTCATGATACTGATCACTCAGGATGATGGGCCCCTTTAAACCAGAAAACTTGAATTCTTTAATTCTGGAAAATCACTTGCATTATATACTTAATAATTTCCTTCTCTCCATTTTCTGAGAACTCACTCACTGACTCACTCACTATGGAATGTCTGTTCATTTCATGTTAGAACTCTTAGAATACTTTTCTAATTTTCTTATTCTTTTTTTCATATTCTTTTTATTTCTACTTTTGTCTGTATATTTTTTATTTCCTGGGACATTTTATAATTATCACTTTCCAAGATTTAAATATATTTTTAATTTAACATACATATACATATGTATTAATTTCCTAAAGCTCTTCTTCCTCTGTTTCTTTGATAACATTCTGTTCTTGTTTCATGAATTCAGTGTCCTCTCATCTTCTGATGATCGAATGCTTTCTCCTGTATCCTGCATTGCATCTCTTCTCCACATGATTGTGTCATCATGGTTGTTTTGTCTCTCTCTTTACTATTAGAGGTTTTCGTCAAATGTATGATGAGGATCGATTGTATATTCACATGTGAATAAATTACTAAAAACCGATTGGAAGCTAGGCAAGTGGACAAGTTTCACTGACTATAAGCTTACATTGTAATTTTATTTAGGAAAACCACAAACATCAATGTCTGTAAGTATTTTCTTTATTACTATTTAGTTTGCCAGAAGTATGAAAGCCTCGTTTCTAATAAACCAAATACCCGTCAGGGGCTTTGGGATGGGGTGTCTCTCAGCTTAGCCAGTAGGATTTAATGTAAACCCCCTCCTTTCAATAAGGAGCCTTAACATGAGTCTCTGTTGTGCCAGAGACTCAATCCAGTCTGGAACCATTTCTCTGAAGAATAAACTTCATATCTCCTGCCAGGGCCTGGGAATGGTGATCAGGAAATGCGGGGCGAGACTGGGAGCCAGGGGTGTAAGTTCTCCTCATATGGACTCTGAACCAAGTCTCACGTTTTCAGCTCTATTCTCTCAGCCCTCCTAGTCCCAAGCGCCTCCCCTTCCGGGAAGAACTCAAACGGGTTTTCTCTTTTGTTTTGTTTTTTGGCAGTCACCTCTCCTAGCACCGAGGTTTCAGTTTTCTCTATTCTCCTAAGTCAGGTACCTCTCGGCTACCAGTTTTCCATTTTCAAATAAGGTGAGATTGTCTCTTATCCTCATCCATTTCCTAGCTTTGTCCCTGTGGATCTTGCAGGAGGGCGTACAGGTAAATGCTCAGATTGTATCTCTCACCTTTAAGTGGAAGTCCATTGCCAATACCTTGTCCCCCCAAAATAGTTAGTCTTTGAACCTGATCTTCTTCTACTATAAGTGAAGATAATATAACAATAGCAATAATAATACTCATTCATCTACTTCAGAGTGTTCTTGTGAGCTTCAAAGACATAATGTGTGAGACTGCACTTTACAAACTGTAATGTGCCATGTGCATTGTAGTTATTATTACACATATCAATGTTTTATCATTTGTGGCAATAAACATACTACACCAGGATTTGCAGAAATGTTGTTTTAGACTGATTTATAAGAACCGGAGAATACCTTCATTTAGTGAAAAGATTCCAAAAAACTGTCATTCGATAAACTTTTATAGTAACTATTGACCTCGATGATCTAAGAATAATATCAAGCACTTCATTAGATGTAGAACACTAGGGGGAGGGCGCATCAAATGCTCACAGAAATATTCTCAAAGATTTAGTGCAAGATAGTATAACTCTGACTTTTGGAGAGAGGCAGGCTACCTGTATTTTAGGTTACATCAACTCAAACTTAGCTTTGCATCTTAATGTACAAATATAATACCAGTTCTTACTAACTATAAAAATAAAAAATCAAAAAATGTTCCTAATGCTCTAACAGTGCTCATTGTACCTGGGATCTTTCTCTCCCTCTTCATGCATATCAAACATTTACACTTGGCTTATTTATGAAAAATTACCCAAAATATTTGATACTAAATAGTATCAGTACATAGTACATGATTGATTATAGATTAATGTGCTTCTACCAATAAGTTATCTAGTATATAAATCCAAAGGAACACAGTGCTAGTGGCTTCATTAAGGTGTCATTGGCAGGCAGATGAGTAAATCATTTTAGAGCTTTCTATCTGTGCTTTTCCCTAAATACAAAATTTGTTCTTCTAAAGAATTTAAGAATTTTAAATTTTAATACCTCTAAAGGGAGTTTATTCAAAGAAGAGGATAACTGTGGACTCAGTCCTCAGGATACTTAAATATTTAAAGTCTGCTTTACAACAACAGACCCCCCTTTTTCTGCAGGATGTTGTGTGTCTGATGTGCTCAAAACATCCCAGTCATAAAGCATCCCGAGCTGAAGAGCAGAAAAATGTGAAGAACCTGCATCCTGGATGATATCGTTAAGCTAATGAATCAGTCTACACTGGAACCACCCTACCTCTTAGCTCCTTACACCATGAATAATAAAACTCCTTGGTGCTCAAGCCGTTTTGAGGTAGGTGTTCTGTTACTTGCTGCCAATAACATCTCGCTCAAGTAAGTATAATATGGCCAGCACCGTTCAAGCCCTATTATACTTGAAGACAAATAGCCCAGGGCCATTGGCTTCATGTCAAGCCCAGACATGAAGACAAATAGGTCAAAGGTTTCACTTTAAGTTGCTCTTAATGTAGTGGGCGAGATCAAACCTATAAAAATTTAATTGTCTCATGACACACTAAGAACAATGAGGAGGTGTGTGGGGGCTTTGTGGGAGCAGAGAAGTATGGGTAGGTTTCTGGAGCAAATGAGTGAATATGTGAACCCAGCTTAGGTGTCGTGATCAGCTTCTTGGAGGCAATAGTATTGAATTCATATTTATGTCTCAGGGTGTATTGCTCATATCGTCCAATCTTTTCCAAAAGACAGAAAAAAATTCAAATGAATTTTAAGTGAAAAGTACCAAAGAAGCTAACTAGGCTATGTTCTTCTCTAAATGAAATTATCTGTCCAATCACAAAGGTGGCAAGGGTACATTGCCTCAAGTGATTTGGGTTGAAGAATACATTTTTGTAACATAAAGAATAAGGTAACTAATAAAAAGAAAAGATTATCCAGATAAACATTGAGTTGATAATAAGGAATTTGATATTCTCTAGGAGGTATTGAGATGATTACCTTTCCTTCAGAAAGGCTTCTGCTATTTTTCTAGTCATTTTCAAAAAGAGAATCTTACTCAATCCTCACCATAATCTCTTACAGTATTTAGATCCAATCCCATTTTGCAGATAAGAAACTGAGAGGGAGGTCAAAGAGCTAAGTTATTGGTCAAACTTAGAGTCAGAATTTGAACCTGGGCCTCCAGATTCCAAGGAAAATGGCTGA